>JAEIHY010020007.1:0-16146 GCA_018904565.1 Drosophila tsacasi | reverse complement strand
AAAAGTACGATGGAAGAAAATGTTGCGTGCGACAGTGGTTAAAATTCAATTTAAAAAAAACTACTTAACATTTTTAAGTGAACTCAAATACATTATTAAGTTGATTGATGTATAATACATTAAAATGAATTGCATTAAAATCTTTCATCAAGTTTCGTTGAAATCAGTGCTTGAATTGGTTTGCGAAAAAGTGACTTTTGTCTGTGTCGCGTGCGAATATCTTACATTTTTGTAATTATACTAAAAACGAACAATTGTCCGAAATCGACCTTAACACCAATTATAGAGCTAACCAAGAGCTATGGGTTTCAAATTTTTTAAAATTAAAATTAAGTCTTGGAACATTTTTTTTTATGTTTGAATGCGTACAAATATTGCGTGCGACATCAGAGAGTTACTCATATTCTCTTCTTGACTATCACAACGCTAACCGTATTTGTTCATGTGCCAAAGCAGTACTCAATGCCTTTCTCCTATTTCTTAATTTTATTTCGCCTTTCCGTGCCCTTGAATCCAACAAAACACCACACGTTGACACACTCGTGGAACTGAAATGAACTTGGCCCCACAGGCAGCTGGGTACATCCCGGAGAGTATGCATCCTCAGGTAGGTACCTCCCACTCACCACTCAAGACCATCATCAACAGCAGCCAGAGCAAAGTACACAGTTACGCGAAACTCAGCCACAAGCACCATATTATAACTCCTACATATATGGATTCATCTATATAACCTGTAAATACATCAAGTATCATGCGAGATTCGACTGATGAAAAGAGTGTGTTTTAAGGAGATGATCTTCACTAGTTCTTATTTCCCTGTTGTGATATCCGTTGGAAATTATGTGCTCGAAGCATTAGCAAAACTGGAAAATGATTTTTTATTTAGAAAAACAAATAAAAGATTGTCTTGTGATGAGCTCTAATGAAATTTCTCTTTCTTTTATGCCGAATTCTACTCTACTTGCCCAATATCCAAACCATTACGTTTCCTTCCACAAACAAAAAACAAATTCCTCTTGCAAACTACTAAACACAATCCACAAACAACAAACAATATTTGCATTGTATTTGTGTACCTTTGAAGCTAACGACAACTATTTTGGTAAGTGTAAAATGCGCTACGAGTACAACCCCATAAAGTATATAAAGTAGCTTCTAACTATTGCAAAAGTAGTTATAAAATTCCACCTATTCTTTTATCATCGTAAGTAGTTATTTCCCAATAACTAAGTAACTTCAGTAATTGATTTCCTTTCGTTTTGTGTTGACTTTGGGACATCTTTTGAGGGGTTTTTGCCATATCATTTGGTTGCAGTTTATTCGTTTATCTTCTGGGGTGCCACAGAAAGAGAGATGTTGGATTTAAAATCAATGAAAATTATTCAAAATAAATAATGAACTATACAAAATTGTTCTTGTTTAGTATCTAGATATTTCTGTGGCACTTCTCTTCATCTGAATTTGCTAGTTTATAGTCTATTTTTTAGTGAGGTTTCGGTTACTTCTTCTCTTATTTTTTTATGAATGCAAAACAGTTTGTGGAGGTTGCCAGCATCAGACATTTCGTTTCAACTTCATTTAATATCATTTATAATTTAATATAAACTTGTGACTTGGTATCAAAAAGTGTGCTACCATAAGATTCATTAAAACATTCATAACAATTTAGTTTTACGTTTCACTTTCATTTTTTCCAACGCTTTTACACACTTGTGCCAAAGACTTAACAATAAAAAGATGAGTAACGCCTTTAGGGTTCTTTTTACTGGAATTTTTCGAGCTTGATCTACTTGAATTGTATACTTTTATTCGCTTTCCTTGGAAATATATGGGCGTTATGCATCTTATTATTATTAAAAGGTCTTTGCTTGACTCCCTATTTATTCTTTAACTATTTATTACCCTTTATTAACTCCTAGTTTTCCAATCATTTACAGGCATGGGCAAGGAGGTGGAAAATCTCATCATGGAGAACAATGAGCTGCTAGCAACCAAGTGAGTTTCACCAAAAAGGAAATTATTTAGAGAAGAATTATAATCATAATTTCCATTTCCAACAGAAATGCACTCAATATTGTCAAGGACGATTTGATTGTGAAAGTGGATGAACTCACCGGAGAGGTGGAAATTGTTCGGGAGGAGCTCAATGCCATGCAGCAGTCGAGGACAAAGCTGAGGCAGCGCATCAGCGAGCTGGAGGATGAGCTGAAGAAGGCCAAGGAGCAGGTCAAGCAGCAGAGTGAGTACCCTGATATATTTAAAATAGGAGAGAGAAGTTATATTATATTCCCATATTTCAGATACTGAGCAGGAGGAAAACGATGTGCCGCTGGCCCAGCGCAAGAGATTCACCCGAGTGGAGATGGCCATGGTGCTGATGGAGCGCAATCAGTACAAGGAGCGACTCATGGAGCTGCAGGAGGCAGTACGTCTCACGGAAATACTCCGCGCCTCGCGCACAGTGGATAATTTGGACAAGAAGTCGAAGCAGAGCATTTGGAAATACTTTAGCAATCTTTTTACGTGAGTTTTTCGAAAGAAATCCCTTCAAAATATATCACTTTATTAATGATTTATCCTTTTTTATGGACAGCCCCTCCAACCGCCCAACGGAACGCGTTGCGGACGGTCTCGGAGGGGGGCCGATGTTTCGTCACACCGGCGGAGGAAGCCCTGCCCACAGCCATGGATCTCCCAGCCGAGGAAGTGGTGGAGGTGGCGACAATCGCCTGGCCCTAACCAGCGGCCAGCCGCCCGTGCATCCGGCCAGCGCTGGTCTGGCCAATGCCCTCGTCATGCCGAAGGACTATGCCGAGGAGGGCAGCTCGGAGCGGATAAGTGCGAGGAGAAGGGAGCAGTACCGTCAGCTGCGTGCCCACGTCCAAAAGGAGGACGGCCGGTTGCACGCCTACGGCTGGAGTTTGCCGATCAACAAGGCCAGCCAGGAGGCGAATCCGAGCCGGCATTCGGGCGGTGTCCCAGTGCCCGTCTACTGCAATCCCCTGGCGGAAGCCTCGCCGCACATGAAGGTGTTCTGTGCGGCGGGCGTGAATCTCCACGGCGGCTTCACCAAGGACGGCCAATCGCTGATACCCGCCAACTCGCCGTATGCCCCCAAGTCCACGCTCAAGATCACCGAGATCACCAGTCCCACGGCCGAGCAGAGCGTGGAGGCTCTCGATAGACAGATGGCGCGGGCCAGCCTCGAGACTCTGGAGCCGGAGACGCAGCTCAGCTCGTTCGTGTGGATATGCACGAGCACGCACGCGGCCAGTACGGTCAGTGTGGTGGATGCCAACCAGTCGGCCACCGTTTTGGATGCCTTTCCCATCTGCTCCTCGCATCTGCTCTGCATTGCCTCCGTGCAGGGGGCAATGGAGAGCGACTATGCGCTGCTGGAGCAGTCGGAGGTGGTCAAGGCGGGTGAGATGCTGCAGCGGCCCGGCGAGGGTGCGGAGCTGCTCGGCAAGGTGGAGTTTGTGCGGGTCAAGCCGAAGTCGGAGGACGAGCAGAACAGCAATGCCAACAGCAAGCAGCAGCAGCAGGAGGATGAAGAGGCCAAGGAGGCGACGGAAAAGTCCAACGAGCAGCTGCCAGCGGTGAGTGCCGAGGAGCCGCTGGGCAATGTGGAGGCCATCAAGATACGCCAGGCATTGCCGGGCGCTCCTCAGCGACTTGCTGCTGCGAACCCCGATGGCAGCCATCCAGCGAACAATAACAACAACACCAGCAACACCAACAGCGGTGTTCTCTTCGCCACCAAATCGCTGAATCCCATCCTCGGCACCAAGGAACGCGACGAGCCGTCTATGAGCTCGGTGGGGCCCACGATGTGGCTCGGCGCCCAGGACGGCTGGCTGTACGTGCACAGCGGCGTGGGAAGGTGGCACGAGTGCCTGCACCGGGTTCTCCTGCCGGACGCTGTTCTGGCGATTGTGCATGTGGAGGCGAGGGTGGTGGTGGCGCTGGCCAATGCCCAGTTGGCCGTGTTCCGCCGCCAGACAGACGGCCAATGGGATCTGAATAGCTATCACCTGGTGACGCTCGGTGATCGCAACCATTCGATACGTTGCCTCTGTGTGGCCGGCGAGCGCATTTGGGCGGCGCACCGCAACAAGATCTTCATCGTTGACCCCGTATCGCTCAACATTGTGCACTCGCTGGACGCGCATCCGCGCAAGGAGAGCCAAGTGCGCCAAATGGCTGCCACCGGAGCAGGTGTTTGGGTGTCCATCAGGTATGTTGGCTTAGTTATGAATATTTCCGTATGTATAACTCAATGATTTGTCTGCCCTTCCAGACTGGACTCCACGCTCCGGCTGTACAACACGCACACGTTCGAGCACAAGCAGGACGTGGACATTGAGCCCTATGTGTCCAAGATGCTCGGCACTGGGAAGCTGGGCTTCAGCTTTGTCCGCATCACCGCCCTGATGGTGTCCTGCAACAGGCTGTGGATCGGCACCAGCAATGGCGTCATTATTTCGGTGCCACTGGCCGAGGTCCAGCAAAAGACGTCATGTGAGTTATGGGTTTTGGTGCTTTATCTATGGAAATAGTTTCCAAATTATTTGCTTTTGCAGCTGATCCCCATGGCCAGATGCCGTTGTGTTGCATGGCCAACGCTCAACTCTCCTTCCACGGCCACCGGGATGCGGTCAAGTTCTTTGTGTCCGTGCCGATGCTGCAGCAGCCGAGTATGAACGGCGGCCTCACCTTCAGCAACAAGCGGCCCGATATGCTGGTCATGTGCGGCGGCGAGGGCTACATTGATTTTCGCATAAGTAAGTGGACACCACCACCGTCGAGTGAACCAGACGCGGCGGCGAAGCTCTGAGAGCCGTGTGTCTAACCATTCCATATTCCTCCATCCCATCTGCAGGACATGATAAGTTCGATGCTAGCGATAATGCAGCGCACTTGATAGTTTGGAAAGTCGATACGTAAGCTTATGATTTGTTTGTTTATTTCGATTTTATTTTGTTAACCGCATTGCTCTTTTTTGATTTCGCCGAATGCTTTGCTCCCGTTTTTGTCATTGTCCCCCAGTTTTTATTTCTGTTTCGTTATTGCCTTTAATGCGACCTAATTGTTCGATTTCTGCCCTCTGTAGAACCTTCAATCTGTAGCGCAGGATGGTATCCGCATCCCGAACGGGGATTGTCCAGCATTTTCCTCACCAGTGGCCTGGCCGCTAAGAGCAGGTTTAAGCAAGTCGCTTTATTTATTTGTTTTTCTTTATTGTTTCCCAACTGCACCAGTCTTTGTCCATCTTAAAATGTGTGTGGAAGGCTGTAAGACTGTTTTTAATGCAAAACAACAACACTATTGGATGTCCTAAGCACACACACACACCCTGTTCTCCGCACAGTTCCCATTGGTGGTCCTTGTCCTTTTGCCTAAGAACACATTAATGCGAGGGTTTGGTTATAATTTATATTGTAAATAAGCAAAGGTTTAAGAAAGATTTAAGCAAAACTCTAAAATAATAGTTGATCTTAAATAAAAATCATAGTTTAAGGGGGGATTTATGAGGATTTATGATTCAGATTTCCTGCTTAACTTTTATCCTAATGCCTATGTATATCTTTCACCCAAATTTAATTTTCTTTAACATATTTATGTATTACCTTATATATTATATTATTCCCCATTATTTAATAACTGCTTTACTTAAAATACCTGAGAAAAAACTACCACAAAAAGTGGCTTACTAATTTGCCTTACTACTAAAAATAACTTGTTATAAATACTATTATTATATTCACTTGAAAAGACTTCCCAGCTGTAATGTGCCCTGTAATATCTCTGTAAATTATCGAACCCGAAGTAGCCCTGTAGCCTCTGCTGCATCAATGCACTAATTAACCCATCTATCGGATAGGTTATATTCGTTTTAAACATTGTTAAACATTGAACGCTCACTTACTTTTATGGACTACTTACAGATGATAACGACATGGAGAACAGTATTCAACTGGAACCAAATCAAACGATCGAAAATCGAGGCGATAAAAGTTACTTGATTGTGTGGCATGTTAGTCAACGTTAAAATCCAATCCTTGGTTTAAGTGCAAATTCATATATACATATTTATAAACGTTGTATGAATTCGTATATATTCAACGCGTATAACCTTATAGCGACACACCCTTGCAGGCTAGCAAATGAATTACCTTAAACTTTAGTATATTTACCTTAAAAACTACCTTAAAACTACCTACAAGATGACAAAATAATAATGGGTTCTATTAACATAATTTAGTTTAAAAAAAACCAAACTTTCAGGCCGCGTGTTTCGTATATTGCTTCAATTAAACCAAAAAAAAAAAAATAAAAGAAAAAGAGAGAAACAAAACAAGCAAAGTTATTTTTGTCAGTGATAGCCGGCTAAAAATATTACAAGAAATATATTTAATACATCAATTGTGTACTAAGATTTAAATTTGTAAATTTTATGCGCGCTCTGCTGGCAGCAAGTTATGTATTTTGCATAGACACAAAACACCACATATACATATAAATATAAATTATAAATATATAATATAAAATATCTTATTACGATTATAGAAAAGTGCGCCTTTTCAATGGAATTTCTGCGTGATTCTTTGTCCAAATATGTAGTAGAATCTTTATTTGCTTGCAACAATTATCTTTTATTTTTATTGTAAAGCGCGGTGATGATCCGATTATGTTTAGTTATATTCTGTTAAATAATTTTAAACCTTAGTTGACAAATTTACATGCCCTAACTTTGATTGTTATTCATTTGTTTGTAAGATTATGTTTAGAAATAAAACGGAAACTGACCAAAAACTTGTAAAACGGACTTCTGTTGGCGCCAGGCAAGTGATATTTATATTTTTGCATATTATTCTTTAGCATAATTAGGAGGCAAAGTTGATTAAATACGTGTACGCGTAGGGCTTGAATTGAGAAATTATATAACGATAAATTACCATAAATATGTATTGTAAATAAAGACCGATCCATTTATCAAATATTAAATACGAGAAAATAGTGGTCTTTTAATGTTTTTGTTAACCTCAATTAGCTTCTCCCCCAACAAGGCTTTTTAATTCTTAATTTTACGAAAGGTTTGTGTACATTAATTGAAGCTAGACACAAAAACCATAATTTCTCATTTATTTTCAGTTCCTTCTTTATTTATCTCATTGGGGCGAAGTGTAAAGCCTATTTACACAATTTCCTTCTTATTAATTTATTTATTATTCTTATTAAAACACGAAAACCAATATTTTAGATATTAAGTCATTTTATTTTCAAATCGAGTGTTCGATCTAGGCAGCGTTTTTTTCTAGGAACCGCTAAAACAATGTTTTTTTCTGAGAATTAAAATTCAGGGAAATCCCCTTTTTAGGTTCGTACATATTGAAGCAATTACGTATGTACATATGTATGTACGTTCATGCATATGAATTAAATATAAGAGCGAGAAAATGACAATACATACACGTCTGTCAATGATTTATCATGAATTTTTAATAATGACAATGACATATTTTATATTTCTGGGAAGCACATTTTTATTATCATCATGTCTGTATTAATCTGAGTTTTTACACTTTAAATCCAGTTCGAGCTCCATTTGTTTAAGTATGGTTCCTGTCCATTGTTTAAGCTAAAATTAAAACCCTAAGTATTGTTGTCTTTAAGCAAAACATTAATTTAACTCACTTGACAATTGCCGGCGACAGAACAGATTCTGTTAGTTCCAGTTTGAAAAAGAGGACGTGAGATAAGCTCACACTTTGTAATCGGTTTCGAGTGTTGTAAATTAAGGATATTTGGTAATTGTTATTGTTGTGATTTGTATTTTAGATTTAGCTCGATCACTTTTAAACGCTCTCCGCTTCCAGCTCCATTTGTTTTATCTTCAACACGGCTTCTATGTTCAATTCCTTCAAGCGTACCTGCAGCTTTGCATCCATTTCTCTCAACTCTTTCAGCAGTTTCTCGTCCCTGTCTTTCAGTTCCATCTGATGTATTTGATCTAATTTATACTTCTCTTTCTCCCAGTTTAGCTTCTCTCTCTCGAACATCAACCAATCGTACGAAACTAATGGAACCATTGTAGTCTGCGCCATAACTAGAATGTAGAGATAGGAATCCTTAAGCACCGTATCGTAGCAAGAATGATAAAATATATAGTATATTCTTGGTATCGTAGAGCTGTAAAAACATCGATAGTACTATCGATGGTGGCTGTGCTGCGCGAAACCTCGATTGTTTTTTTCCACCATCAATATATCACACATTTTTAAAGTATACCACAATTTTGTAGTTTTCTTTTTAAACTAAGTTATTTTGTATTTAAATTTTGTTTTGTGAGTAAAGCAAATTGGTAAAATATTAAATTATTGTTAAATGGAATGTATTGATTTTAAATTGTATCTTTAAGAAAATNNAAAATAAGGTAAAATTTCCTATTAACCTTTTCGTTTTTGCGTTTTTAATAGTTACAACCGTGTTATTGTTTGGCGACTGCTGTATTTATACTTTGTAATTTAAAAACTTTTAAAAGTATAGGCTAAAAATTGAAAACAAATAAATTAAATAAAAAAAAATGTATACGATTGATACTATCGAAAATATCGATGGTTTGGACTATCACTATCGAAATCATCGAGTGGGACCACTATGTTTTTACAGCTCTACCGTATCGTCCTAAAAGTTGTCACGCGGCGGAAAAATGTTTATTCTTTTGAATAGTTCTACTGTAATCACAGAGTTTTATCAGAAAACACAAAGGGTTTTGCTTCTTTATCGGAGGAACATGTATCGCTCCGAATGTTAGTTTATTGAATGAATTTTATTTACTACATTTTAATAGGTACAGCTAGAAGCCGCAGAGCTGCGCTGCCGGTCACGCCAGCAGCGGAGCGGCGTTCTTATGTATTGCTGTTACTCAGAAATCAAAGGGAATTTGAATATACATACATATATGTATATATTTGAATATACATTGTGTTTACTGTATTTGGTTAGCGTGAGAATGCTGACCATGCAGTTAAGAAGTGTGGCTAAGGAGCCGATCATATTACACTTCCACTCGAAGCTAAGAGTACAGTGAACACTCAATATGTACGCATACCACACTACTCGTTTCTCGGCATTTTTTTAGCGCCACTTATGCGGTCATAATTTGTTCAAAACCGGCAATATTTGAAAACACATACACGTTCTTCTTTTGATGATTTAGTTTAGATTAATAATTGTCCCCTGCGCCTGCCGTGGACAGCTCCCAGTACATGTCCAAGGAACTCAGATGAGAACTCAGGGAGAAACATAATGGTATCAGTGGCCAAACCCATGGAGTAGAAGCTGGAAAACCTGTGCCAGTTGCATGATGTGATACAAAGGTGGCCCATTTTGCCTTCGATGATCCAATGCATCCTTATAATACCCTTGCAGGGTAATATAATTTTAGCCAGAAGTTTGCAACGAAGTGAAGGAGACATTTCCGATTCTATAAAGTATATATATTCTTGATCAGCATCAACTGCCGAGTCGATCTAGCCATGTCCGCCTGTCCGTTTCTACGCAAACTAGTCCCCCAGTTTTGAAGCTATCTGAATAAAACTTTGCACATAGTCTTCTATATGCTCTCACTCCAATATATGTATGTCGGAACGGGCCGGATCGGACGACTATATCATATAGCTGACTATATATATAGCTGAAATAGAAACGATCGGAAAATTTGGAGAAACAAATTATTACTTAGCCAATTTTCACCGTACATATTTTCATATAATTTGAGACATGGCAATTTTGTATTATTCTTGAACTTCGTTTTTAATTTTATCAAAATGGGACTACTATATTATATAGCTGCCATAGGAATATATATATCAACTAATTTATTTTGATGTTGCGGAACATTTTTCACTGTCAACATGTTTCGCTCAACATTTTTAGTATCTAAGAACACGCGAAAGAGAAAAGAACCGCAATCCTTAAATAAAACCAAATATTAAATACTTACTGCAAGGGTATTTAAACTTCGGCTGTGCCGAAGTTAGCTTCCTTTCTTTTTTATTAATCATATAAACACAAAAACCATAATTTCCCATTTATTTTCAGTAAATTCTTTATTTATCTCATTGAGGCGAAGTGTAAAGCCTTTTTACATATTTTCTTTTTTATTAATTTATTTCTTATTGTTATTAAAAAACAAAAACCAATATTTAAGATGTTAAGTAATTCTATTTTCAAAATCGAGTGTTCGATTTCACACTTTGTAATCGGTTTCCAGTGTTGTAAATTAAGGGAGAATGGTAATCGACTTATCGCCAAATGTTACTGTTGTGATTTGTACTTTAGATTTAGCTCGATCACTCTGAAACGCTCCTCCGCTTCCAGCTCCATTTGTTTCACCTTCAACATGGCTTCTATGTCCATTTCCTTCAAGCGTACCTGCAGCTTTTCATCCATTTCTTTCAACTCTTTCTGCAGTCTCTCGTCCCTCTCTTTCAGTCGCATCTGATGTCTTTCGTCCATTTCCTTTAGCTCCTTTCGGTTGCGTTGATCAATCTCCTTGAAACGCAGTTGGTTAGACTCGTATTTGAGCTCCTTGTTTTTCTCCCAGCGTAGCTTTTCTTCCTCGATTTCCTTCCAAATGTACGGATCAACGATTTTAGGCAGCGCCATAATGAGAATGTAGGATAAGAGTCCTGAATCCTTAAAGCCAGAATTTATGGCAAATGCTTTAAGCTAAACAGCTGTTGAAAGGGGATGAGAAGGATTAAGGATAACGCTATCGCCAGCTGTTTTCCATAGCCATTATATCATTGTATTTATTTATATTTGAGTTCTGAAATCTAATGACAATAACTTTTTCTTAAATTAACTTAATAGAAAGATATAGTGATGTCAGCGAGAGTAATTTGGTAATTTAATTTTTCAAATGACCCGCGCTTGTTTTTCGTAAATAGAGGAGGAAATGCTATTTTAGACGCCTGGCCACACTGCTCGGCATCAGCTGAGGTTTATTTATCGCCTCCGCACAGATGGATATATTTTTTCCTAATTCTCCGTATCCATGGCCACTTTGAACGAAACCCTGCGCTCCCACTGGCTCATATCGCTCTTCGGCCTAATCCTCTTCATCGCCGGGAGCACTGTGCTCTACTGGAACGAGGGACGCGCGGTGCACAACATGATGGCTTTGGACGAGGCGCACGCCGACATCTACTCCGTCCGGTTCACGGAGGAGGAGCAGGAAATTGGCCTGGACGGTAAGATTGTCCACCTCTCCGGGCCCATTCTCGTGGGCGAACCCCTCACAGAGCCGGACTACAACATCCAGCTGCTGGCGGTGAAGCTGCGGCGTAGGGTCCAGATGTATCAATGGGTCGAGGAGACTGTGTAAGTTGACATTCTGGAGTACATTATACCAATGGCCTAAGAGTTATTTAAATGTTTTTGGGTTTTAAAACGTTTATCTATATTTCTTAAACTATAAAGTTGCTCAACTTCTAATTTCTAATGAAGAGTAAATGGGATTTTGAACAGCGAATTGGAAACGCAATTTATAAAAATTATCTTTTCAATTTTTGAGTCAAAATAAGCAAAGATAAAGAAAATCTCTGCACAAAAAAATCGAAAATATTTTCCTTGACACATTTCTTAAAAATAACCCAATGACTGACGCATTAAAAAGATGTTCTCTGTACATAGTTGTATCATTTTCATAGCATAACATAACAATACTTTTTCCCCTAAAAAAACTGCAATTCTCTTTATTAATTTTTACAATTTTTAAATAAGAATATGCAAAGCTAATCTCGATATTCAATTTCTCCCCCGCAGAGAGCACAACTACGGCGACAGCGTAGGCTCGGTTCAGTCGGACTCCCGCACCTATTACTACACACGGGAGTGGCGGGACAAGATCGTGGACTCGCGCAACTTCTACATCCGCCACGGACACACCAATCCCACCCATTTTCCCATCGAGAGCCATGTCCAGGTGGCTGACGCCGTCTACATCGGCCGCTACGAGCTGGGAGCGGAGGTAAAGGACAAGTTCGGCAATTACCAGGAGCTAACCTCCGATATCCGGCCGGAGGACAGTAGCGTGAAGCTACACCTGGGCATCTACTACCACACCAACGATGTGTTCAATCCGGAGGTGGGCGACCTGCGCCTCCTCTTTAGCTTCGCCGGCATGGAGGGCGAGACGTATAGCGTGGTGGGCAAGCTGACCGGCAACAGGCTGGAGCCATATATCACCTCACGCGGCGTTTCCGTGCTGCTCGTCTACCCGGGCGGACTTAGTGTTCAGGAGGTATTTCGGCTGGAGGCGCGCGCCCAGGTGTTGCACACCTGGTGGTGGCGCTTCGTCGGCTGGCTGCTTATCTTCTTTGGCGTCACCTGCAACACCAAAATTCTTCGTATACTCTGTGAGTACCAGCGGGCATTGATTGTGGAAAGCTGTTCCTTTATTTTTTTTATTCCGTTTCCCACCTTCAGTTCTTCACGTTCCGCTGCTGATCTCTTTGGCGCCGGATCCACAGTTCCCGGTGACGGGAAATTTACTCATCGCCTTCTCTCTGGGTCTCACCATTGCGGCGGTGGCCTGGATCCTGCACCGTCCTTTGATCGGCGCCTGCCTCTTTCTGGCCGGCGTCTCGCCCTACGTGTGGTTCACCCGCAACCTGGTGGACTACCAGCGCTTGGACTGACGGGCACTCCACATCTCGAACGTATTTATTTGTATGTATTTGTTGATTCTGTTGTTAGACTTTCGCAGCCATGTCAAGGGCCATGGATTGTTCCTCCTTTTGGCCAATAAAACTTAATAATACTTAGGATACTAACTTAACCTAGAACTCCCTGATGCCCGTGTTTTGATTCGACGTGCTGGGGTTACCAACGGCTTCGGTCCCGGCTCCGCCCCCGCCCACACTCGGTTTGGATTCGCTGGACGTGTGCACGCTGGGGCTCTGGGACTTGTCCTGCTCCCCGGATGCACTAGCAGGCCCTTCGTATCGCACGTAGGGCTCGAAGCTGTTGTTGATTTGCACGGACCCGCGGTGCAGGTTGTTGGACTCGGCCTCGAACAGGATCTCGTTGATGAAGCGCTCGGCCAGGAGCCGCTGTTCGCGCGGCAGTCGCTTCAGCTTGTGCGTCCAGGTGCGGGCGATGGACTCCTCCTCAGGATAGGTACCGGCCAGGTACTCGCACGCTATGTTCAGGAGCTCGTCCGTGTTGTGAGAAGTGGTTCCACCGGCCCCTGCCGCTGGACACGGCGGCGTTTGCCTGGCCCGCTTGATGGGGGTCACATACTCGCCATGGTTCCCTGTCCCCGGAGGCGGAGGTGGAGGCCCGAATGACTTGTGGAACATCTCAGAGATATTCGGCGTTTGCCCACCGACCCGAGCTGCTGGATAGTGCAGGGAATTGGATGCTGTGTCCTCCAGGAAAGCGGAGGTGCAATTGCTGCCCTCGCTGAAGGAGAAGGAAGGCTCATTCTTGAAGGAGTGATTCACGGCCAGAAACTTTTCCGAGTTACGCAGGAAGTCCAGCTCCTGGAACGTCCAACACCGTGGACTGTGCAGGCTCCCCGCCCGCATCGCGCTCTCCACCACTTTGAGCTCCTTGCGGTAGTTCGTCCGCAGAGTGTTGATCTTCTTCTTCACATCCTCCACTGTGGCGTCCCGCTTCAGATAATGGTAGATGGGCACGAGCCGCAGGTACGCCTCCGCCCGCTTCTCTCTATTGGTGTAGTCTCGCAGCGAGGTGTCCCAAAGGACGGGCAGATCCCGGTACGTTTGGATGAAGGCGCGCAGATAGTGGCGGTTCTCCTCGGCCCCCGACATCACCTTCAATCCGTGGGGCGGCGGCTGCGGCAGCATTGTCCGCAGGATTTTCCTTGACGAATTGTGGGGCACCGCTTAAAATCCTCGCCAGCTGATGCCTCGGTCCGTCCGTGTCCTTGTTTACCTCTTTCGCAAATCCAGCAAGAGCAAAATTGAGCAAATGATTGACCAACTGTCAATGTGTTGTTGTAATTGCGCGTTTGCCAGATTGTTTGCCATATTGACGTAATGGCCCGCGGTTGTGAGAGTGTGAGTGAGTCTTCCTGAGTGTGTGCATCGCTCCAGCAACAAGTGTGAGAGATGTGGCAACGCTTGCCACTGGTATCGATATGTCGGCGGTCGTGTTTTTCGTTTTTTTTTTAAGAACGGTAAATTTGTCACGCAGCGGAAAAATGTTTATTTTGAAATATGACCGCTCTTTCTACTCCTTGTGCGGCATTTTTTGAAACACAATATTCGTTAAACCATTGATTAGTCGTTTTAGAATAATAGTTGTCCCTAGGCCATACAACCTAATAAGTACGCTTTTGGTTAATAACTAATTTTTAGCTTTATATAAACAAATAAATTTGTTTGCTTACCGCTCGGAGCTATCAGCTTTATATGTATATAGGATATAGGATAATAGTTTTGGTTCGGACTTACCCGGAGCAGAGGACACTCAGTTACCTTTCATAGAGATTCATCGATGATCAAGTCCTTTCAAGTGCTGAGGTAATTAACAAACTTTTGAACACATGATTATTAACATGGTCACTTGTTGCGCGAACGGGTGAAAAGCCGCGGACAGACTGAGGCTGCTGCGGCGAGGTGCCTCTATTTATAGGTGTGTGGGATAGATGGAGAGTGAGATAGATCGAGAAAGAGAGAGAGGAAGTAAGAGAGTGAGATTGAGAAAATAGAGGTCTCTCGCCGCAGCATCCGCAATCTGTCCGCGGCATCTATTTCTCAATCTCACTCTCTTACTTCCTCTCTCTCTCTCGATCTATCTCTCTTTCCATCCATCTCACACACCTATAAATAAAGGCAGGCTAGCAGAAAGAAAATCGAGGCCCGGGGGTAATCAAGTCCATACTGCTAAAAAAAAATGTTTGGGCCCTCGTGGGCCCCCTTTGAAAACTTTGGGTCCCCCGTCACCACCCCCATCTCTGTGGCCCTGAATAGAGGAGAGAGAAAGAGAGGGAACAAATAGAGAGAGCAATAGATAGAGAGAGAGAGACAGAGGGAAATAGGGAAAGATAAAGATGGATAAAGAGACAGAGAGAGTTAGATAGAGATAGAGATAGGTAGAGAGATATAAGAGAGAGATAAGTAGAGATGGAGATAGAGATACATATATAGAGAAAATTAGAGAGATATCCGATCTTAGAGAGTTAAGAAGAACTAGAGTTTAAAAGAGATATAGAGAACTTGATAGGGAAAGATAGAAAGTCTGAGAAATTTATGAACATCTCTCTTTCTCTATCCAACTTGCTCACACCTACAAATAGAGTCGTCGCGCCGCAGCAGCCTCAGTTTGTCCGCGTCAACTTTTTTCTCAATCTCGCTCTCTTTCTCTCTCTCTCAATCTCTATCCATCTTATAAATAGAGGCGCCTCGCCGCAGCAGCCTCAGTCTGTCCGCGGCTTGTCACCCGTTCGCGCAACAAGTGACCATCTATGTTAATAATCATGTGTTCAAAAGTGTGATAATTACCTCATCGATGAATCTCGGCCAAGTCTGGTGTGGCGTTGAAAGGTAACTGAGTGTTCTCTACTGCGGGTAAGTCAACCAAAATTGTGATCCTATATCCATTTAAAGCATCAGCTCCGATCAGTAAGTGCAAACAAATTTATTTTGTTATGTAAAGCTAACAATTGGTTATAACTAACCATCATTAATTAAAAACGTTAGGTGATATGACGTAGGGACAACTATTATTCTAAAACGACTGGGCTAACGGAATTTTGTTTCAAAAAATGTCGAACATTTTTTTCTGAAAATAAAAATCTAATTTCACATAACATTTCAACGTTCCGCTTCACTGAAATTTGCGGACATGACCCATAAAAAACTTTAAATCTCGATAATTTCGAGTACTCGATACATAATATTCTCCCTCACGATTTAATACTGCCTTTTGGTTGTATATTTTAGTATTAAAAAATTAATTTCCAGTGTTGAAACGATAGTTACTCCTTGGCTCGTTATCGAATGCACTATCGATTCTATTGCCACCCCTAACAAAACGAAAGCGAACTAGAGTTGTCGGAAATTTTTAAAAATATCGTATCGATGATATTTTTTTTATCAAAAT
>JAEIHY010020006.1:0-93434 GCA_018904565.1 Drosophila tsacasi | reverse complement strand
AAATTAACTTGTCAAGCGAAAAACGAACGAAATGATTTGCAAGTTTCCAGCGACGTTCTCAAAATTAGTGTGGCTTAGTGCTGCGAAAATATCGTCGCACCACCGATAATATCGATGTTTTGAAATTATACCAATTTTTGTTCAGAATATACTATCTTACTCTTTACGAGACCTGCTCGCTATCAAGCTCGAGAAAAAGTGAGCTCAAATAGCTGCCTCCCCAAACGGGAGGGAAGCCGTTAGAACTCCGCCAACTATATCAAAAACTTTTTTTATGAGTATACATATTTTAAGTTTACAATGTCATAAAGATTTATAAATATAGGGTACAGTGCCCTGCATATCAGGGCCGCAGAGTTGGTTTGATAACTTATCACTCAGTTCGATTAATTAATCGCTCGATTCGCTATTTAAATTTGAAAGAAATATTTGAGATTGCATTGTAGACTAAAAAGGTATACATTTTATTAAACAGTTTGGTTATTTTCAACAATCATTGGATAAAACTGGTGCAGTTCCCTTTCTCTAAGCAACAGCTGCAATGCCTTCGATCCGTTCCCTTCGCAACTGTCCTCGGTTCTTCTCCACAAGTGCCTTGACGTCATAATACCATTTGCCTGCGGGGAAATATAAGAATAAAAATGAAATTTTTCGAGGGAAGTTTGGGATTTACCAATGCTGGTGTTTTCTAGGCAGTCCTTAAACGTCTGACAGCCCTCCATGCTGCTGAGCACGCCAAAAACGGAGAGATCTGCGAGGCTTGGCTGTTTGCCGCCCATGAATTTGGTGTTGCGCTTTTTCAGCTCGGCGGTCCACTGATCCAGAGCGTCGTACATATGCGACCGAACGTCGTCAGTGAGCGCGTGACGCCGCTTTAGCATTTTGGCAATGGCCCACATCGCCGTGGCGCCACAGTAGACCATCATGTCACGCTCCCATTTGGGAAAATGCACGTCCCATTCTCCGGCCTCCGAGAACCACTCGAATGTCTGGAAGGACTCGCCCAGAGTCTGGTAACAGTTGGGTGAGATGAGGTGCACAAGGTGGCTGTCGGCCCAGGTTCGCCACTTGCGATCGAGCCTGAAAATAAGTGAAATCTTTAGCAAAGTTAAGTAAATCGTTCATATACTTACTCCTCTGCCTCCTTGGTCACATTCTTGGGCGTGTGGTCGCGATACATAAGGAAATATTTATTCAATATGTCTAGCTTCTTTTTGCCATCGTCGTCAAAGAACGAGGTGTGTGGATAAAACTGCGCCAGTTCTCCAATGTCTGTGCGCTTGTCATGTAGATAGGTGGCTATCAGCGATACAATAGCACTGGAGTCCACCATCTGGACGTATTGACCGTCGTGCTGGCGAATGAGTACCATGGGCACTTTCTTCACCGACGACCAGCGGATGTCCTGCCTGAGAACAGCGTCCACCTCGACTACAGAATAGGATATACCCATGTAGTCGAGGAAGGCTCGCACTTTGCAGCAGAAGGGACATGTCTGGAACTGAAACAGGACGATGTCCAGGCCGGAAGTGTCCTTCGGATTTACATATCGCTTGGTTATCCGCACGCCCGACGGTACCGCATCCACCCGCGTCGGTTTCGTCTCCTCGTGTTCCTTGTGCGAGTTACCGTCTGTCCAACGGGTGTAAAAGGTGTATACGGATCCTGTGGCCGCTCCCACCACAGCCCCAAGCAGTCCCAACTTGAAGGTTCCATTGGATTTTTGGGAACCGCTGCCGCTTTCTGCCGCTTTTGCGAAGTGGCGCCGGGCGAATGCAAGCTCCCTGTGTGGTCTATTTGCTACCAGACGCAGAGCTCTGGTTCCGCTGCCTGCTGGAAGGGCAGTGGCAGTTGCTAGCCGAAAACAGAACATCCTTAAAACTCGACTTATACTAAATATTATGCAAAAACTAGTGACTTATTTCCCTACAACGACTAGAACTTGATAGGGATGTGAGCGGGTGGTTATCGATAGATACCGATATTTGTAAATGATATTTACAACCAGGGTTGCAGATGTAGCTATCCCATCTCTACTCAATACAAAAGATACGGAAACAAATCCGTTGAATCTGTTGTTTTCTGCCATCCTTGCGAATTTGTTTATAAACAACGCCGAAAAGGGATGTCGGCATCCGCTGAGAGTCTGGCGGCGGCCGCATCATTGGACACTGTTGGCGACGAGGACCTGTTTAGCCTGCTGATACGCTACGGCCTGTATGTGGGTGCACTCTTCCAGTTTGTTTGCATCTCGGCCGCGGTATTGATGGCGGCGGACGATGGTAGCACGGAGAGCGGGGAGGTGACGGAGCGGGAGGGCGAGCCGGTGCGAACGCGCCTGCACAAGATTCGCAAGCTGGAAAAGAAGAAGCGACGCTAAATCAGGATGACACACCCACCCCCTACTCTTAGACATAGTTATCTTAAGTACACTCGAATGCATTTATCGGTAGACAAAATAAAAATGTATAAAAACAGCTGTGTCGGCCTTGATCGTTAATTTCTAGTAGGTGGTTACTCTGCTTTACAGCAGTATTGCAGCGATAACATCTATCGGTTCGATATACAAAAATATATCTTTGACTTGGTTTGCCTATTTAATTTATTCAAAACCAAGAAATATATACATACTTATAATTTAAATTTATATATAGTTGACTTTTATTTTTAAATCATTTATTTCTTTAATTGTAATTAGATTTTAATAACTACAAAATAAGTTATATAGGAATATAGCGAAACCCCACATAACAAAATATTTCGTATATTTACAAATTGCAATGTGACAACCCTACTGGCGACGTTTCTTTTTCACATGACTCAGGTCGGGGAAAGCTCTACGCCCCCTGCTTCCCACCACTTCCCCTTCCCCTTCCTCCCACCCACATTTAAAAACTGACTGTTAGTTTGGCTGTTATCTTTAATTTGGGAATAATATAAATTATAATAATCGTATAGTTATTATGTTGCTCGCAATGTTGTTGTTTTGTTTTACTTCCCGTTTTTTAACTATGTACGTATGCATGTGTGTGTTGTGTTGTGTGTGTGTGGTGTGTGTCTGTGTTTCGAATGCTCTCTCTTTCTCTCTCGCTCGCTCATTCTATATATATATATATAATGCTTGTATATATATATATAATAGAGTCCATGCCAAAGGATGCACAGACAATTATCACTATAAATTATTATTATTATTATTATACGGTATTTAATTTCCATGTTTTGTTTTCCTTTTCATGAATTTTGCGTGGAATTACATTTTTAAGTCAAAACTCATTCTCAGTTTCTTCTTTTTCGGGGGCGTGTGAATAGAGGCTGAGGGCGTGGCAGGTCCGAAGGTGGAGGAAGGATCGTTTTTTAAAAACTTTCGAATTTCAGAATACAACAACTAAGTTATGTCTAAATAGGAATCGATAAAATGGGCATGGGAGATATATATATGTGGGTAGAGGATCGAATCGAATCATCGAGGGATATAGGGCAGAGGAGGCTATGTTAAATTCGCAACTCTCTTTCGGGTCTTCGATTTTTTTTCGGGGTTTTCTTTAGGCTTTACGCTCTATTTACTCGTACTTTAGCTTTTTGTTACTATTTTGCTTTATCGTTATTTATCAGTATCATCAGTGTTGTTGTTGTTGTTGTCTAAATTATTGTTTAGTTACTCACAAGTGTAGTCATCATCGTCACAAAATATAGTATATATAATATATATTTGCTTTAACCCACACACAAAAACATGTTCGTTCATCCTGCTAAACCCACCATCGCTCTCCGTTCTCCGCTCTCCAATCTCCGTTATGGTGCTGGCTCTCGCTTGCCCCCGGGACTCAGCTGAAGCTATAGCTGGGAGTTGGACGGGTCCAAGTCCAACTAAGCCTCGGGCAGCGGCTTCAGCTCCTTTATCTGCTTGATCAGATAGGCCTTCTCGTCGTTGAACTGCTCGTCTTCTGACCGATCCGTGTGGAAGTTGGTGAGGAAGTCGACCAGCTTCGTCTGGTTGCGCAGCAGGATGTCCAGGATGGGCTTCGGCTTGTTGGGGTTCGCCACGAACACCTTGAAGACGTGAAACGCCTCGAACTGTATGTTCCGCGACTTCTCCTTGAGCATGTTCATCATCAGCTTGAGGTTCTCCGGCTCGGAAATGTAGCGCGTCATCACGGTGAAGTTGTGCCGGTCCAGCAGCAGTTCGCCGAGCAGCTTCAGACTCTGTCGTCGCGTTACATAGTTCTCCGAGTTGAGCAGCCGCTGATAGTGCTGCGAGAAGAACTTGTCGTAGTTGGCGTCCAGGAACTCGGCACAGAGCAGCTTGTGGCGCGTAAGCAGCTCCTTGAAGGTGGAGAAGGCATCGCTGGCAATGTCGAAGGTTGAAACCTCCACGTACCGGAAGAACTTGAAGAACTCGTCCGAGTGCAGCATGATCTTGGCCAGCGCCTCATACCGGGCGCACTCGCGAAGCATGGTGCCCGAATTGAGGGCGATTTCCGGATGCGCGTCCTCGTAGCCGCCCATAAGCGTGAACAGGATTTCCGGCTTCGTGCAGATGTACTCGACGGTGGGTGACCGCGTACCGATCTGTCGGCGCAGCACATTGTTGAATATGAGCGCCACATGCTTCTTGCCCTCAAAGTCGATCCTGTGCAGGTTCTGTATGAGCAGCAGCAGCAGGTTGCTGTTGTACAGCTCCTGCGACAGCTGCGCCACCACATAGTCCGCCGGCGGCTCGGCGTCACTGCTCCCGTACAGCATGTTCTTGATGGACACCAAATTCTTGCTGACGTCCTCTTGCGCCTTTTCCACTTTACGGTCGCCCGCCTCCAGAGCGTTGATCGCCTCCTTTAGCGACTTGACCAGCTCCACTGGCGACTTCTGCGACTTCCCGAACAGTGGCATTCCGCTAACGGCTTTTCTCTCTTCAAAATAGAGTTCTTCGTCGAATTTGGATGTGTGTCTTGTGGCTCGTATCTTCTGGTGACTTTCTGCTTCTGCTGCCGATGGTGTTGTTGTTGCTGCTGTTGCTGCGTTTTCGGTGATGCTATCTCTCTTTTGGGGTTTGTTGGCTGTGGTTCCTTCTGTGAACGTGGCTATCGTTGCCCTATTACCGACGACGGAGACGCGGAAAACAAATGCTTGGCAATATTATCACGGTGTAATATTTCTATTATTATATATTATTTCGTCTTTTTCTTGTCTTCTAGAGATGGCAAACGATTTCGATAGGCCGTAGTTTCGATATTTGTATCGCAATGACGGCTGGACGATAGGTGTTGGTAAATGTCATCAGATCGACGCTTTACAATACTAGCTTGGAAACAACTAAAAATAAAAAAAAAGAATTTTTCAAAAATGCTTTACAAATAGGACATTTATAAAAAAGTTATTACGCAAATCGAGGATCTTTGTCAGAACTAGATTTTATTATTTCCTGGAGCCCCTGGATTCAGCACTAAAACACCTTATTTTGGAATTCTTTAAATATCATTTTTATTTCTCATTGAAGTTACTTTGTTTTTGATCCGTTTTTCGTATTAGATATTATTCTGCAGCGCATATCAGGCGCTTGGTGTATCATAGAAGTTACAGAAATATATATATTTTGTGTGTATATATATTGGGCAACATTTTCGGTATTATCTTGCCAAGTTTTGGGTTTTGGCCCGATTTTTCAATTTCCGTTTCCGGTTTAAAGAAGAATATCTTGGGGATTAAGAGCAAAGGCAGCAAAGTATATTGTATGCACACCAATATTTTTGTATTAATCGTTTTATCTGCAGGTTAGACCGCCCCTATTTAAGTTGTTGGTTGTCCCCTCTTGTCTTTATTTTTGTTTTTTGTTTTTTAAATAAAATTTATTTGGTTTTTGTATGTGGTTTTTTTTATGTGATTTTCTTTGTTTACGTATAAAAGTTGTTTTAAAATCCTTGGAAAATATCAGATAATAATTACAATTGGTTGTGTTTGTAATACGTCTTAAAAAGCATTTCGTTTTCTCCGTCTCCGCACTCGAACATATCGATTAAACATAAATCAATTTAGTCTTTGCCACTAAACATACACATATAGTATATATATATATATTTATCAATTTGAGTGAGTAATAGGGTTGTCGTATTTATCATTTTAATAATAATATCTTTGGGCTTTGCTACGAGTACATATAGATCATGATCATAGACATATATGCTGCTGCTGTTGCGGGAGTCGATCGGATATCGCATTCTCAAGGGGGAAGGAGGAGTACGGGAAGAGGAATACGGGGAGTGTATGGTCTCGTTATCGTATATAATATTTTTATCTTGTAGAAGTATGTGTATATAGTATATGTATAGGTATAATAAAACATTTTACGACTAGTATATGTAAATATATGTATGTATAATGTATATATGCATTGCGTTTTCCTTTTCGTAATTACTAAGTTTATTGAGATATTCTATGAATATATTCCTTTTTTCATTCTTAAGCCATGTCTTGTGTCTTTCTTTCTTTACTTCTATCCTTCATCCTTCATCTATATAAAAAAAACAAACGAAGCGCGAATAAGTGTGTGTGTGTGTGTGTGTGTGTTTGGGAGGGGAGAAAGGGGAATTGAGAGTGGAGGGGATTCCCTTACTTTACACAATTAAAAACAAGGATCCTCCCAGGAGCGATCCCCTTACTCAAATTTTTGCTTTGCAACTCATTGTTTCCTCGGCTATCATGCTCTCTCTTGTGTTTTCTCTGGAAGCTATCGTCGGAGCTCTGCACAGATCTGACTAGATATATATATATAAATATACATATATAGGGAAATATATAATAGAAGCTACTACTACACGCTACCAAGTACGATACATAGGTGTCCTCCGCCGCCTTTAGTTGCTGCCACTCGCCGCCTTCGTCGTCGTCGTCGTCGTCGTCGTCCTCGTCGTAGTCGTCTCCCTGTCCTTCTTCGCTGGGCTTGAAGTTTCGTATCCTGCTTTGCTGGTTCCTGCTTGGCTAGATCTAGATCTACGGGGGATGGTGGTTGGATGGTTGTTTTTGGGCCTCCAGACTCCCGGGGCCCCTCACTTGCGCTTGATAAAGTTGCCCTCGGCATCCAGCCAGATGTTGCCCGGATGTTGTTGGTCGGGCGCGTCCATCCCCCGTCTTATCATTTACCTGTTGAGCGCATTCGAGATCTGGCGCAGAGACTGGCCCACCTCGGCCACTAGGCGTTCGTTGTCCTGGACATTCTTGCTGCCGGCGGAGCGCAGGTGCTGCGACTGTGCCTCCACGCGCGTTACTAGCTCCCGGAACTGGAACTTCGAGTGCGGTGCCATCGCTCCGTTCTCCGCGAAGATAACGCACGAGTTCTGCAAGATGTTGAGCTTGTCGCTTAGCTGCAGCCACTGGGAACCAGCGATGGCGTTCACTGGATGCTTCAGCGACCCCTCCAGCAGTCCCACCAGCTCCAAGATGCTCTCCCGCGAGATCTGAGTGGAGGTGGCGGCGGCCGTCGATCCTGAGCCGGCTGACTCGGCAAGCTTGCCGATTGGCGTGGCGTAGATCGTCAGTTTGGTGGGCTTGTGCGGCACCGCCGGCTTCTGCTGGATCTGCGGCTTGTGCTCATACAGCGACTGGGTCATGTCCGGGGCTCCAATGCCGGAGCCGGAGCCGGATCCCTCGTGGTGCGATTGCTCCTCGTCATCTGTGAAGAGTTGCGTTGAATGAGAGGTTTTTATTGTTGTGCTGCTGCTGCTGCCGCCGGCCTGGTGCCTGCTGCTGGCGCAGTCTCTACTGGAGGTGCTACTGGTGGTATTGGTGGTGGTGGTTGCAATGGAGGAGGTGGTGCAGTTCGGGGGCGGTGGTGGAGGGGCAGCCGGCGGTGGCCTGTTGCCTGGCTTGGCTGGCAATGTGGCGGCAGTGCCAGTAGTGACCTTCATCATCCCATATTTGGGCGACAGCTGGGTGCCATTGACCACCGACGACGGTTGCTGTTGCTGCTGCTGAAGGATCGAGCTGCTGGCATAGTCCGGCGCCGGCGGCTGCTGCTCCCACAGTTTCTTTAAGCTATTAATACTACCTGTGCTGCGTCGCTTGCCGAGATCGCCCTCGCCCGCCGCTGTCGCCGCCTCGGCCTCCGTCACATTCGAGTTGGTTACGTCGATTTTGATTTCAGTCTTTTGCATGGCCTGGGCGTACTTCTTGTTATTGTCATCCTTCCGATTGAGCGTGCCCGTGGAGGCGTTGCAGTTGTTGGCATTGTTGGCCACGATTGGGGGTTGTGCTGGTGCTGGTACTGGCGCCGGCGACTCCTTCTCCTTGTCCACGCGACGCAGATGGGCCTTGAAGTCGATGATATTGCTGGCTGGCTCCGCCTTGGCCGTAGGCGGGCTCATCTTCTTGGTGTCCACCTTCTTGAGCTGCGGCTTGAAGCCGCCGGCACCGGATTGGCCATTGCCGTTGGTCAGCTTCTGTTGCTGCTGCTGCTGATTCTGCTTGGGCAGATTCATGCTCTCGGCCAGCTCGGTGACCAGCAGGGAAACGGGATCCACGGACGTGATACCCGAACCGGAGCCGTTGGCTAGAGGTGCAGCACTCTCCTTGCCGGCCGCCTTGATTTCGGTGATGAGCTTCTCCTTGAGATCCTCGGGCGGACTGCCCAGCGAACTGCACGAGTCGGTGGACGGTTCGCGCTTCCTCAGCGACACCCCGAACCGGGAGCTGGCCTCCTCCACGCTAGGCGCTGTGTTGCTCACATCGTTGTGGCTGCTGTCGTTGTTATTATTGCCGTTGGCATTGCCATTGCTATTCCCATTCACATTTCCATTGTTCGGATGCAGCTGGGCATGCAGATGCTGTTGGATGGCTTGCACGGCACTCTCGGCCGCCGGCGGTGGCGGTGGCGGCGCTCCTCCCTCGAACTCTTCGGGTGGCGGCGGCAAGTCCAGCGGCGGTGGCGGAAACTCCAGATTGGCCAGTGCTGGCTGAACGCCGCCGGCACCTCCTCCGGTGACTCCGGAACCACTCCTTTTGGGGGAATTGCTGGAGCCGCCGGCCCGGAAAGAGGAAAACGTCATCATGGTGCCTTCGGTGGTGGTGCGATGGCGCTGCAGCTTGTTCAGACTGGCCGCTGCATTGTTTTGCATGGTCACACCGCCCGACGAGTTGCTCCTGATCATCTGCTGCGGCGGAATGGGACTGACCTTCGGATTGATCCGTGCTGACGGTGGCGTGGCGTGTCCGTTGGCCGGCGCAGGAGCGACCGGAGTGACTGCCGGGACAGCGGGTGCCATAGGCTCACTGCTGTCCTCCAAGCTGTCCAGATAGGCGCCGATCCTTTGCACCTTGGGCAGGGTGCCATAGCGATTCACCACTCTCTTCACGTTTATCACATCCAGAGAGCCCACGGTGATGGGGTGAGCACTGCCATTATTGCTGCCCGCGTGTGGATGTTGTGCATGGGCTGGTGCCGGTGATGGTGGCGTTGGAAGCCCCTGCTGGGAGCGCTTGCTCTGGCGGGTCTCCAGACCCCGGTTGCCCATCACGGGCGCAGGAGTTGGACGCTTGAAGGAGCTGTGCTGCTGCGACGATCGAGGTCCAATGCCTCCGCCGCCCCCGTGAAGCGAGTGCTGCATCTTGTTGCTGGCCGGCGAGGCTACGGCCACTTGGCTCAGGCTCTGCTCCAGGCTGTCGCCCGTGGCATCGGTATCAGGGTCGGCGGTCGGGTCTGTTTCCGAGTCGTATCGCTGCGTCAAACTGTTGATGTCCCGGGCCAAGCCTGGCGAAGTGAAAGGGGAAAGTAAAGATGGGTTAATAAGGGTTACTGGCTACACATTGGGATTAAACAGAATGCTCGTGCCGGGTGCTGGATGCTGAATGATGGTAGTAGATGGCAGTGATGGGAAGGGTAGTCTTGCTCTTAATCAACATGGAAGTGCCTCCCCATCACTGAACGTGAGTTAAGCCTGACCAGAGTCATGTGTAGGTGTGGGTGTGCGTTGAATTTGATGTATGTATGTATATGTCAAGCGGATAAAACTACAAAACACCAAAATATCGATTTAACAACAAAATTAATATTTAGTATTAGGGTTAAGTTGGTATATAACCTTGCAAGGATTTGTGATACTAAAAATAATCCTTATTAAGTCCTATAATGAGTAAGGCATCGACAAAAATCGCACTCAATAATCGAGAACGAAGTATATCGTAATTGTAAGGATAAGTTTATCGAATCAAGCGTTAAGATACCGAAATTTTGAGTATAAGTTTATCGAATTAAACGTTAAGATTTGGTCTTTCATTTATTTTTTTTCGTGTAATTTAATTTAATTTTGTTATTTCAAAAAGATTAAAGATATATCTAGTCCTTTAATCGATTTCTTGGAATTCCTAGTTATGGAATTTTAAATATATATTTTTAAACAATCCTTTTTCTGAAAGCTAGTCTTGTCTCTTAATAAAAAATGGAATTCAAATATGTTATAAATAAATAAATACTCATTAAGTAACCTAAATAAATCACTTTCGAGGCTATAAACCGAAACACAGGTTAACAGAATCCTAAAAATTATAGTTAACAGGCACCAATTAATACTAAAAACATATTAGAACTAAATAAAATTTATACCAAATATAGAAAATAAAGGTAATCAGTGTAAATGATTAATAATGGATTAAACAAGTATTACTCTGAAACAACATTGACAAAAGAAAAGAAAAGAAGAGAAAGGAGAACAACTTCGACACAAAATCAACAATTAGTATAGTACTTAATTTAGAAAATAAACAAATAAATGCCACATATTGATACAGTTATAATAATAGAAACAAACTAATAAGAAACAAACCAATAAGAAACAAACAAATAAGAAACAAACCAATAAGAAACGAAACAGTAAATAACAAACAATGAACAAATAACATTAACAAATTTGGAATTTGGAGACTCCCTTGACGAAATAATACCTCGAAATAGGATGTCGTAAAGGAAACTACTGCACGAGGACGATTTCTTAATGGAATACTGTTGTTTCTGTTGTTGTTGTTGATGTTGTTGATGTTGTTGTTGCTGTGCTACGGATTGCAGTTGCTGTACGGACTGTTGTTGTTGTTGGAGTAATTGTTGTTGTTGTTGTGTTCGTATTTGTTGTTGTTGTGTGCTGTGGTTTTGGTGTTTTGGAATTTGGGTCTTGAAATTTCTAGAGAGGGTCTGGCTGAAATAATTGCTAGTTTTCAATTTGTGTATACCATTCGTGCTGCTGAGGTCGTCGATGAAGTTGCAGCGAGCGCTGGTGGGGTCCTCCTCGCGATATGTCGAGTCTCGACTGCTTGAGAGCAGGCTGAAAGGAAAGAAAATAATTAAAATATTAAATATGTTATTCTAAGAGGAAGTTGATACTTCAGGTCTTGAAATTCTACTATATTATACAGGAAGTTTCCCAATTTAAACATTTCAATCTGCTCACCTGGTTCGCTTGGGTGGAGCGGGCGCCTGCTTGCCCTGCTTGTTGGTTGTCCGACGCATCTGGACATTGCCCTTGCCCTGGCTGGAGAAGGTGGTCAGCTTGGTGGAACTGGAGCCGGTTTCTGCAGTGAAAATTAGGCAATGGTTAGCGAGAGAACTTGATGGTAGGCTGCTGCTGCTCTTTCGCTATATTATTCACCTGACATGGGCGTGCTGGCTTGCTGCTGGTGCGGATCGTTGTGGTGGGCATTCGGCGTGAGGGACTGGCCGCCGCCGGGCTGACCCTTCTTCACCATCTGCGGGGTGAGACTGAGCGATGCGGTGGCGGAGGATGTGGAGGCACCGCCGCTGGCCGCCGTCGTTGTGGTGGCTCCTCCGCCAGTGACTATGCCCGACGTGCTAGGAGCGGAGCTGCTGCTCACGCTGGCTGCGGTGGTGGTGGTGGCGTTGGCGTTCAGCTGCTTCTCCACCGCTTCGGTGATGGACGATTCCTGCGGAGGAGCGGAGAAGGAGAGATGGGCACCATGTGGCTCATTATTGCTATCACTACTTGCACCCTCGATCTCGATCGATCAGAGCACGTTCACGAGGTGGTGGCGGTGCCTATGGTGGTGGCTATGACTATGACTACTCCTATTCCTATGGCTATGGCTATGGCTATGGACATGACTCTGTCCGCCGCCGCCGCTGCTGCTGTTGTTGTTCTGCTGATGCTCGTCGTCGTCGTCGCCGTCGTAGTCACTCGCCTCCTCGTCGCCACCGTCGCGATCGTCATGATCTTCATCGTCATCGTCATCGTCATCATATTCATCGTCCCACACCTCGACGTCACCCACCTGAAACATGTGCTCCAGCGCATGGTGTATGCTCTTGAATGTGGGCCTGTCGGCGGCATCCCACTGCCAGCATTGGCGCATCAGATCGTACACCTCCGGCGGACAGCCGGGCGGCCGTTCCATGCGATAGCCCTTCTCCAGCTTGTGGTAGACGTCGGTCAGGTCGATGCCCGGATACGGCGACATCCCATACGTGGCGATCTCCCACAGCAGCACCCCGAACGCCCACACGTCCGACTTGGTGCTGAACTTGTTGTACGCCAGTCCCTCCGGCGCTGTCCACTTGATCGGGAACTTGGCCCCGGCGTGCGCCGTGTACGTATCGTCGCGCATCAGGCGTGCCAGGCCAAAGTCCGCCACCTTCACGAGCTTGTTATCGCCCACCAAACAGTTGCGTGCGGCCAAGTCCCGATGGATATAGTTGCGCGACTCCAGGTAGCTCATTCCCGACGCTATCTGCGTGGCCATGTAGAGCAGCGCCACCGCATCGAGGGTCTCGCGGCCGGCGGAGCGCAGGAAGTCCAGCAGATTGCCGTGCGACATGAACTCGGTGATGATGTAGAAGGGCGGCTCACGGGTGCAAACACCTGGAACAAAGGATTGGTTATAAATGTCAGGCATGCTTTAATAAGATTTTATTTACCTATTAACTGCACCAGATTGGGATGCTTCATCTCCTTCATGATGGCCGCCTCCTCGAGGAAGTCCTTGAGCGCCATGGTGTCCTCCTTGAGCGTCTTGACAGCCACCGTATTGCCGTAGCGCTTCCACACCGCCTCGTACACCTCGCCGTACTGTCCGCCGCCCAGCTTGTGCTTCATCATGATGTCCGTTCGGCAGATCTCCCACTCATCGGGCTCGGGACTTAGCGGGAAGACGGTGGGCTTGTTCTGCTTGGGCGCCGGATACAGGAGCGGTGTGATCAGACCATGGCCCTCGTGCGGCACACTGTGATGATGCACCAGCTCCGCCAGCGTGTTGAATTTGGCCTCCTGGGTGACGAACACCTTGCCATCGGGATCCTCGGAGATGCGATAGTGATAGACGCGACCCTCGTAGCTGCAGCAGCAGAAGAAGAAGGATGCTTTACTAGAAGAATCTGGCAAGAGGTAAGGCCACATCCACTCACCGTAGGCTGATGCTCCTCTGGCCCGGCGAACTCTCGCTCTCGCGCACCAGGAAGCTGCCGTTGATCCCGGAGCTCAGCAGATATTCGGCAGCATTGCGGGAGATGGGGCCATGGTACCACGAGTGCTTCTCCAGCGAGTTGAGCGGCGTCACATAGTTGGAGGGCACCCAGCCGACGTTGCCCGAGGCTGAATGCGCCTCGCACCACTCGCCCGACTTGTTGTAGCTGAGTATGCGCACCTGCTCGCCCTTCTTCAGGCTCAGCTGGTTCTCGCCGCCGGCCTGGAAGTCGTACAGGGCGACAAACAGCTGGGGATCATCCTCCTCGGGTCCGGGCGCCAGCAGGTTTTCCTTGGAGGTCCACCTATGCGTGGACTCGAACACCGATGTGGTCGAGCTGTGGCCACCGCCCAGCGAGGAGCACTGAAGTCCCACTCCGCCGGAATCCTGCTGGAGTTCGGCCGCATCCGCCAGAAGAGAGGCCGCCGTGCTTCCGGCCGGAATGTGAGGTAATGGACGCGACTGCAGCAGGGCTTCTGCAAAAGAGACACAAAAGTATTGGATCCAGTTGAGTAACTGACATCTTGCACAGGAAGTAAGCTGAGGTAACCTGAGGTCTTATTTCTGGTTTTTGGAATATCAAATCATGGAATCTCTTCATTTTTCCATAACAATATAGTGGAATTAACTTGAAATTTATTTTAATTTGTGTAGTATCTTTAATCTTTTAAGCTTCAATTCTGCCTTCAAAAGGCCCCTAATTTTCAGTAATCATTGATCTCCCCTACAAATTTGTTTAATAAAACACACTAATGCTCGCCATCTTTAATATAATTTAAAGCCAGATTCTTTGCGATACCATATCCTTAGTTTTCAGTGCACTAAAAAAAAGAAGACAATGCAGGTAAACCCGTTTTTTTTGCAAAGGAATGCGGGCAATTTGTGGAGCAAGTGCTGGGTTAGAGGGAATAGCTGAGGGGTCTGCCTGCTCTCTGCTCCATTGAGGGAATGGAATAAATTATGCATTAAGCGGCATACAATTACACAAATCGTTGACTGCCAGCGGTGGACCAGGAATCCAGCTTTTTATTGTGGGAAGAGAGTTCTAACTGATTGTCAGCTCTGGTCTCCCTCCCACACACACTCTTTTTATTTTTTCTGTTTGTTTAACTGGGCATCCATAGCCGTGGAGCTGTTTGTGGCCGTATCTATATCTGTGGAATGCATTCCAGACCGTGGAATACTATACATTTAGATACCCAGCAATGGATACAAGGTTAACTGAACTATTAAATATATATTTGAAATAGAAACCCAAAACTGGAAGCATCTAATTCCTGGTAATAAAACTCTTGAAGCATACACTCTGGGATATAAGTTTTATTCCCAACTTTTCAACATAACTAGCAGGTAAGTAAAGGATATTTAAAAGATAGACACAATGATTGCTATCAACAAAGTAGTTCTTGACAATGTCACCATCCACTCACTTTAAGGTAAAGTTTCACTTTATTAGATCTCTTGTCGGATCTATAAAACCTGTCTAAATCAACCTTCTATAATAGGGTATCTCTCTCTTTGTGTACCAGACTTTCGCTTTAATGTCCCATTGAAATTATTTTACAAAATTTACATTTCTACCGATTTTCCTACGAGTCTGACCAAAGCAAACACTTCCGTTGCATAAATTCTCTCCACACAATAATTTTTTTTTTTCGGTGAAGTGGAAGTCATTGGGAGACCGGGAATCTTTGGTTAGCGGTGTTGAATGAGTGAGTGGTTGTGCCAAGCAGTCATAATCCGAACCAAATCGTCATGTATTTACGGTTTGCATTTGAGAAGGGTTCCCCATCGCACATTCGTTAATTTATGCGCGCGAGACAGGAAATATTAATAGCGAATAATAGGTAGAGGGAGTGGGTTCTGTTCGGCTGTGTTATGGGGAATAAAAAGGGAATATAGGGACTGAGATTAGAGCGGAAATGTTCGGCTCTTCAATGGTGGTCTCTGGGTCCCACCCCTCCCCTCTGGAGATTAGCCCACTTAACATGCAGTCTGTAGATCCAATTTTTGAGTTTTGGTGACTCACTGCTGGTGGGGGAGAAGTGTGGATTTTGAGACTACTTTGACTTTGACTCAGTTGTATTTGCTTCAAAGAAAAGGGAAACAAGAAATTCTAACGATGTTGAGTCAGTATAGGAGCTTAATTATCATAATTATCTGAATTATTTGTAGATTGCTGTAATACGAATCGTGTAATGACGATCCCCAGCGTTTACATAGGTTTATAGAGGTAGAACTTGGCATAAAGAATTACTTTGAGTAAGAGAATATATTATTAGAAGTGAGTTTAAATTAAATAGAAAATTGTATGTACCTTTAAGGTTTTTATATTAAATACAAGTTACTTTATTTCTTTTACTTCTCCTCTTAAAATTCAAGATTGTTTCCCTCTGATATAATTATCTTAATTAAATTCTCATCATTGTGTGTTTCTTTGCTCAAAAAGCCACCTAATCATTGCTCGGGAAGCGCTCTTTAATTATTACGAATGACATTACTTATTTGTGTTTTATATTTTTTGTTGGTTTGGTTTGTTGTTGAATTTTTGTGGTTTGTTACCTAAGTTCATGTGATATTTGCCTGGATGGCTGCGAAAAGAGCTGTGCTTGGTACCTGCAGAAACGAAAGAAACAGAGAGAAAGAGAGAGATTTGTGTGTGAGAGAAGAATCTGTGGATTATCTATCTATATATCTAAAGGGCAGGCAGATTTCGATGCAATATCTGGGCCATGACACGACACACGACTGGCTACGAGATGGCGAGCTTCAATCAAATCATAATAATTAAAATAAAAAAGAGCACTTATCTTAGGCATAACTCTAGAGGTAAGTAATACTACATTTTCTTTATCTTATGTACAATGTAGGACGATCTATTTACAGTTGGAGGATAGGTGGATGGATGGATGACATCAAAAGCGGGTCTTGTAACCGCAGAAAGGCCAATTAGCGACCCTGGTTAGAGCCAGAAAAAGCAGGGAAAGAGTAATAATAAGATGATGGCGATGATGATGATGATGCTGACGATGATGGTAGCCAGCAGTAAGTGCTGTGAAAAGTATCTCAGAAGTTCTGGAAAACCAGAGAGAGACACGCCCCCTAGACATTTGACAAAATAGAGGAAGAAAGGGGGCTAGAAATATGTGGCCCACTCGGAGAGCTTAAGCCGCTGCTCAACCGGAATGGGTCCAATGAACTTTAAAGTCACAAAAATTCCACATACGAGTATGTGTGCTCTGCTATGATGGGGCTATGGAAACAGAGAGATGGAACTAGAGCCGCGACGACGTCTGAGGAGAAGCCATGCACATCCGCCATGCAGGTTATTAGCGTGAATTTGGGGCATCTCGACAGCTGAGAGCTGATTACGGATGAAATGATGCGCGCGAGCCACCCCAAAGTCCCCCCTGAGAAGTGTTTCACTCAAAGTGTTCCCAACCCCACGACAAAACCCTCAACCCCCCCAAAAAAACCCACTCAGAGACTCAATGGCAAGTGTGTTGAGTAAGCACAAATTGAAATCAGTCGCCTCAGCAGCAGCAGCTGTAAAGTAATGATGCAAAAAAGATACAGTAGCTGCTGTTGCAAAATAATCTCTCTCTGGCTTCTCATAATAAAATACAAATATTATACACTAGTTTATAAGCTTATCTGGAAGGTAAATTAAGCACTTATTACGTTTAATCTACAACTTATCATGTTTTTAGCTTATTCATAATGAAAACCAGCTGCACTGTCTAATGCTTTCCACTCCCAGGAGATGCCTTCGTACTTAGTAACCACTGTGGGTCCACAAAGAACTACTACATAAACTATTGAAAAGCTTTTCATTACAGACTTGCTGCAAAGTGTCCCCCGAGATGTAGCCTTTGTCTGATGGCGTGTCCTTGTCTGCCATTTATTATCTAAGGATGCAAGCATAATGGCTCTGCTCTTCGGCTTCAATGTCTGATTTATTGCCATGCATTTCCCTCGCCCTCGTGTCTGTCATTCATTCATGGTTTCATGTTATTTGCGGGTTTGATTTCTGGACTGGCTCTCGTTTTTATCTCATTTGAGTGCACCACCACGTTTCGCTTCAGTTTTATATATTTTTTGTATTTTATTTTAGCTGTCTGTTGTATTTTTTTTTACTCGTACTTATTTCTGTGTTTTCAGCTCAAGGGCCTTTGTGTGTCTTAACCTGGCAGGGATTTTCAGTTGGCCTCGGCTTCTCTTCTACACTCTACTTGTCGGATTTCATTCACATTTTGCCTTTGGCCCCTCTTGGCCAGACATCCAGACGTACGTAGAAGGGGCACGGGCTGGCAGGAGGAGGAGGCGTGGCCAGTCAACAGTAATAAACTTTTACGGTGTAAATTTAATTAGTCATTTCTCTGGCTTCCGCTGTTGCCCAGTTGAGCGAGAATTAAGGAGGGAAATTCTAGGGGATTTGATTTCAGCTTTGCTGAGGCCTTGAGAACTTTTCAATTTAATTAAAGTTAAAAGGGGAAAATGGAGGCAAAGAAACATTTGTACATAGTTGATAAAGAAAACTTTTCAATTTGAATTCATTGAGAAAATGAACTGATTGTGGAGCAGCTTCTCTACCTTGTAATTAATTATTTTACAATTCATCATCTACATTTAAAAATACTTCCCAATTCCCAATAGATTTCTTTCTCTGCATCCAAGCTACATAATAGGAATGCATTTTTCTCTTACTTTTCATGACCTAACGATACTTTTCGGAGCGGAACTTTTGAAGCGGAACTTGAGATCATTAAGCTGGCAGCCCCTCCGATTAGAGCTGCATATATACGCCCCGAAGGGAAATGGAAACCGAACAGGGCCAGCTATTTGAGGGAATTATGAAGAAATTAACCTAGTAACGAGAGAAAAAGAGTTTTCCCTGCCCAACATATGGTTATCTCTGGTAATTTAAGTAAAGTTTCCAATGTAATTTCCCTCCTCCCTGTTTTTTCAACTGACAAAAAAAGCAACTGGTAACGGTCGCAGGAAATGCCAGAAAAACTGTAAAAGAATTTAATTTATTCTTTGTTTTTTTAGTGGGGGTTAGAAACTCCCTGGGATCAAGTTCCTCCCCTTGCCAGTCGAGTGCGAAAAAATGTTGTGCGAAAAAACTACAGAAAACGGGGATAGAAGATGCGAAAACAAAAGGAAAGTTATGTAAAGGCAACCAGCCGGAGGCTTCTCTAGGGGTGTCGAGGTGGTGGCCAGGAGGACGACTTGGCCCTGCACTTGGCAAGAGGAATATGAAGAAAAAATTATATATATATAAATTTGTGTGTATATAAAATCCACCCTTGGCTGACGACGACAAAGGCAACTCTCCTCCCATGCTACTCCCTTTGGCTGCCACCGGCAATTTTACCACTTTTCTAAGGATTCCTCACTCAAGGCTAGTGGCTGGCTGACTGCCTTATGCTGGGCCCAAGGGGCGAAAAGGACGAGGGGTGCTGACGTGTGACGCAGCCAGCCGCCTTCTTTACACTTTAAAATAAAACAAAAATCTTAAAAATTCAATAAACTAAATAATTTTATGTTAACGATATCAAATGCGATGCAAAACGATGTGATTTATTGTAGAAACTTTGAAAACTCGGCATTCAAGCATTTTTATAGACTCTCTGACGTTAAATTTAAATCTTAAGAGTGAGAAACTTGCTATTCATCAAGATGCAGTTTAAGTTCTGAAGCTGGACACAATTCTGGACACAATAATGATGAAATGAAAATGAAAATGTATAAAATAGTTCTCGATTTCTCCATGTGCATCCATTGATGGGAATCAAGTGAGTGCAATAAATACATATTAAAGAGCGACAGACGGAGTGAACACAAAAGGTGGGACTAAAATCAATAATGAAAACCTTTACCGCCGCCCAGAGCCCGAGCCTTGAGTGTCATCCATAAAATCGCATCATCGCCAGCAAATTAATTGAATGCCGGCATCCAGCCCACAAGAGGACACAAATGCAGGCCTGCTGTGGGGTGCAGAAAATTGAGACAACAAAAAAAATACAGTGGGAAAAGGTGAAGGACAAGCACTGCGGCAGGCCACATGAAAGGGCGTCGCCCGAACGTGAGGAATGGAAGCTGTGAATACCCTAGAGGTACTAGTACTTCTCTTGATTATCTCTAAAAAATCTCCAGGTATGTGTAACGTTAAAGTATCTTTCCCGTAATGAATGAACTTTATTTATTTTTTATAGGATGACACGTCTTTTTAGCATCCCAAACTCAAACCCTGCTTCCCGCGAGTATTGCAGGGTATCTCCTCTGTAAAGGTTATAAAAAACAAGAATCAATTTGTGGAGAAGGTCCCATCGATCCGTGTCCCCCTTCAATGTGCATCCTTGCAACGTTGTTGTCCTTGCAACACAGAGTTCACAAAGCTGCAACATTTTCGCTTTGAATACATTTTTTTTGTCACGGACAGAGGGGAAAGTTTGCCTGAAACTTATCTGAAATGGAATCTGGCCCTTGGATATCTGGCGGCGACTTTATCAATAACAGCAGGTTGGTTGGCAGGTTCCGAGGGAAAGTACGCCATGGCTAAATGCTGTCCAAGTATCCATCATCCATTATCACGTGACCAAAGGGTCCCCATATCGCTGTCCATTGTAAATGGAAATTGACTTTTAATTGTCGACCAGTAAAGCGAACAAAACAAAGCTCGAAAACCATCGGCATGCACAATTTGTGTGGCTATGCAAATGACGAACAGAATGACCGGGAAGAGGCCCGGGAAAGGGGCAAGTCTGTACGGAAATAAGCAGCATACGACGAACGACGCGTTGGCCAAACGGTCGCAGCACTGAACAGTCCAATTGTGAGTGTCAAGTGAGTGACTCACTCGCAGAGAGACACCAAGAACACAGTGGGATTAATCGAGTAATTTAAAGAGTAATAAATTAGCTGAAAGGAAAAGTTTCTCAGCATGAATTCTTGTTTTAAAAACAAATTTTTAAATTACAGAACAAATTTGTATGAGCTTTATATAAACTAAAGCTTATAGATTACTTTGAGGACTTCTTTATTAGAATTTCAGCTTGAAAACCAATAAATACGAATTTAAACACATTTGCCAGATGATTTATGTCTTCTTTATGACAGTAACTAAATTATAAACTTATTTTTTAATTAGAAGCAACCTATATAGCCCAACAATTTGATTTAGAGGTTTATTCTCTAATAAAATGCAAGGCAATCTTTCAAGTTTAATAAATGTCTAGTGATTAATTGTAATTCAATTTTTAAGGCTTAAATTTACCCCTTAAAACTCCTTGTTTTACTACCAAAACTTCGAGTTTTAGCTATTTTCAAAAGAGATATCTTTTCCAAACTTAAATTTAAGGCCTTTCCTGTGCCGGCCACTGTTCTGTGCTAAAACCTATTCGGAATTCACACATGCCATTCATTCATGATTTTTTATTGTTTTGCTTTTACTTTTTGGCTTTTTCTTTATTCGTTTTTTACCTGCCATTTTCTGTGACTGTGCCAGTTCGGTGTCTGTGTTGGGGTTTGGTTCGGTTTTGCTTTGTTTTTGTTCATGTTTTATGGCTTATTGTTTATTGTTGATTGTTTATGGCTAAACCGTGGAGAGCAGGGGCATTTGTCATATTTTTTCCTAGATATATGTGCTTATTCATTTGCATGTCAGAACATTCCCAAACATTTTGCGTGGGCATATTTTTCAGATAATAAATTTGAGCCGGCGATAAAAAGCATTTGACCATAAGAATGTCTGTTCTTTTATTGTTCGGGGCGTGTGTCTCCGTTCTCCGTTCTAGATAAACAAATGTGAAAAGCTCTCGAGGGGGAAGATAAAAACCAAGAGAGTTGTGAGGGTCATCATCAAAACAACAGATGGACTCCGGAGGAAGTCGCTGAGACACAATGCTCTGGAATTTCTAAAGGCATGGGAACAACAGCTGAGAAGACGACAGTAACAAATAGAAAAGTCTCAAGTGCGTGGGCGGAAAAACTCCAAGCTCTAAACTCCAATTGTTTCCCGAACATGAGAAGAAACCTTGGGAAATTTCACTCCAAACGGAAAGTGTGCTTCAAATTAACCTTTGTCACTGCACTTTGCGTAATCTCTCAATTAAGTGCCACCGAAAAGAAGGCGTACATAAAATGCCGAACATAAAATTTCCGAGATCAAAGTGCCATTTGCCGGAGCATGTAATTAGCCTCGTACAATTGTAGTGGTAACACAAATGGAAATTGAAATATTTTCCACCTACCCAATCAATGTAATCTCGACGCGACGCTCGACAAACGAAATTTGATTATCTTTATGGCTGGAAGGGAGGAGCTCAGGCCTAAAAGCTTTTTAATGTGCGCAATTTTCCCTGGCAAACCTACGAATGTATGTACATCGTACATATAAACAATACAGACCAAAAATTCCTCCCCTTTTCGTTTCTATCATTGTCATTGTCGCATTTCCCCATTTTACGTAACCCGCCGGTCACGTCTATTACGTATCCGCTCAGTTGTCCGGCTAATTGTTGGATAATGACGCCAAAAACTGATTTCTAACTTTTTTTGGGAGGGTTGTTTATTTTTTTTTTTAAACATTTGGAAAATAAATATTTCTTCCCTGTTTCTATTGAGTTTTCTCAGTTGAGGAATTCTTTATACTTTTATTGCTAATTAAAACTTAGAGAGAGCTATTCGAATTAAGAGTTTAAAGAAGAATAAAAGTTAAATAGGTTACAAAGGACTTTTAAAATATTCCTCTTTAAAGTGTTCAATAAAATTTACTTATTACTCCCAACTATAAAATCAGTTTGAACTAATTCCCATTTTTTACTAAATTTATATCCAACCTTTCATTAGCTAAAAAATCAAAAATCCACCCAAAAAATATGTAATTTAGTACTATTAGTATTTAGTAGATAATTATACCCTCCTCTCTGCCTCTCTTATTAGTTTTACATCATCCAAAAAAGGTCTTACCGCATTATGATTTAACAAATTTTGTGTTCGTACAAATTACGCACTAAACAAAATGAAACAACAACAACAATAAAAAATCGTTGTAGTTTTCACTTTTCTCGCCTGTCTGCAATAATAATTACCATTTTCACAGCAAATGATTTTCTATTTCCAGCTGTCTGCTTTTCAACTATTTTTCGCCATTATTCCTCTTCGTGTGTATGTTTTTCATATGATTTTTTGAAGTTTTCAGTTTTCTGATTTCGTTTTTTCGGCGCTTAACTTAAGTCGAGCGTGGAGAAGCGGGGAATTTGTTGTAAAATCGCTGAAAACTCGTACACTTTGTCTGGGGGCTGCCATGGAAAATGATTGATTGATTGAGTCAGCAATTAACAGAGTTGTTTTAAATTTTTGATTTGTTTATTTTGATTTTTCTGCTTTGCTCATTGACGGAATGAATGCCGGGCAAAGTGAAAGTTTAGCACTTGCCACTGATTTTTCCCACCTGTAAACGTAAAAGTTGAACGAACCGATTGATAACGATTGTAATTAATGACTCTGCCGTTTCTAGTTTTAATTCCAATTTGGTTTTTCCCACAGCGAAATTTCCCCCAAAACAGATTGGAATCTTTTCTTTCTTCTGCCTGTCTGGGGGACAGGACAAGTTCTTCTTCCAAAGAAAAAGGTTCGTTTATCTTGATTGTGAGAACAGAATGCGAAATCGGGCAGGGAAAAGAAAAGGTCTTGGCTCGGGAAATTGAAAAGGCAGGGAGAGACGTGGAAAACTATTTAAAGCCCAACCAGAAGCAGAGGAACTCCATCCATGCCATAATATTCTCTATGATGAGGAGGAAAAAAGGCAGCCAGAGAATACGACTTCTTGGTGATTCATTTTCCTTCTTTTCTTTTTTGCACTTCCTTTCCTCGACTGGATTCCTTTTCTCGGTTTCTTGGAAGCAAGTGCAATTGCTATAAATGAAATGAAACGGACGACGAGCGACAACCAGCCACGGATGTGGATGTCGTTTAAATATTACCAGACGGCATAAAAATTGACAGACGTCGCCAGACAAAGCCCAAACACAAACTTCTGAATGAGCCCCGTCCATGCGGAGCGGGCGAAATAATCCTGCAAAGAAAAGGCCTCGAACTGAGGGATACCGTACAAAAACGAGGAGGTTTCTGTAGAGTTTTTAAATGGAATTTATAAAGAAAATTTAAAGAAACTAAATCTAAGAAATCTTACTGTTTCAATTATGTTTATATAGTTTTTAAATGGAATTTATAAAGGAAATTTAAAGAAACTACATCTTAGAAATCTTACTGTTTCAATTTTGTTTCTATAGTTTTTAAATGGAATTTATAAAGGAAATTTAAAGAAACTAAATCTTAGAAATCTTACTGTTTAAATTATTATTCAAAACAGAATGTGTCGGCTTACCATGAGTCTTGATTTTTTAATTAAACAAATAAGTGCTAATTGTTGCTGTTTTTAAGTCTTTATAAAATCTGCTTTTGTATAAAATCAGCTTCCTGTTTTCTACTTTAATTTTATAAATACAAAATAAATACAACCTAAGCTTAGACACAAAATCTCCTAATTTCTTAAGGGGTATTCAACAAAAAACAGAAGCGAAAGTGTAGAAAGACTCAAAGAGAAGCAAAGAGGAAGTGGCAGGAGCCTAAAGCCGGCAAGGCAATTAAATGAATTAAATTTCGCATTAATTATGAACAAAAAAGAAATGAAACAAAAACATATAAAGATCGGTTTTTGTGTGTAGTTCAAATTAATGTCCCCAATTTCAGTCGTGTTCTTCGGCTTTAGGGCATATTTTTCCGCCTGCTTCATGTTTTTGGCCAACGGTTGGTTCACTGACCACCGGCTGATAGAGATGGAGAGATGGATACCCAAGAAGAAAGAGAGGGAGACATTGCTTTGTTGGGGGCTGCCACCGGCAAATAAAAAATAAAAAACAGGTTTCACTTGCATTTGTCATGCTTTTTCTTTTATTTTGCTTTTGAACACATTTCACTTCTTTTCTCCTCGCTCGATAAACGGTTGGCAATTTTCTTAATTTGTTTTGTGCAAAAAAAAAAAGATAAATAACAAGAAATAAGTATATATATATAAATGTAGAGCTATCTATTTAAATGGTTTTTTTTTAAGGAGAGAAACTAATGAGCAAGCTACAAGAATGGGTGAAATTTTCTTTGACCAAGTTGGAGGTTTACTTCTCCAGCAATTAGAGAATATCTATGAGAAAATGAAGTGAAATTTAAGCTTAAAATAGAAAATTAAATTGTTTTTATATTCTATATTTATTTTTCCTGAGTTTAAAGGCTTAAAGCTTAAGTCGGCTTCTAGCCTTTCGCTATTTGTGGGAATATTTCGCACATCATTCATTTCACACTTCATTTGCAGCTTATTCTTATTTCTTTTTTTTTTTTGCACCTTCCGACTGGGGATTATGCCACACCTGAGCTGAGAAAAAAATTCAATCAACCTGCTGCAGCTGCCACTTCTGCAGAGATTACTTTATGCGCTCGCTGCCTTTCGCTATCTGGAGCCTGAACTAAAGGTGAATAAAGCTGGTTCATACATATGTACATATATATCTAGGTGTAGGCATATCCGAGGTTGTGAACGTGCCAAGCTGTCGAGAAACTCAAACCCCCTTTTTGCCGCCCACCGGAGCCCATGTTTGCCGCCTGACCCCCTCGGATCGCATAAACAGTTGCAATTGCAAACGTGATTGGAGCGAATGCAATTCAAAACCCGAGACAGAAGCAGATAGAGAAACTGAGACAGAGACTGGGATCTGACACTGAGAGCGATGCAGAATCGAAATCGAAGTCTCGGATTCTTCAAACTTCTCTTATGGCTCAATGATGGATTCAGTTCTGGCTAGGAAACTGGTTTCCAATCACATTCTGTCCCCAAAACAGCAGACAGCCGGGAAATTAGAACCATGAGATGTGGAGATTCATCTGGTTCCTTGTTTCTTAGTGGATAAAATAGATTTGTTAGGAGTTTTAGACTTTGTTAGATTATTTGCTTATTTTTAAATCAAGTTAAATTTAGGGAAAATTGTATCTCTTTTGTATTTATATATATTTTTTGTACACTCCAATTGAGCATAGATGACATTAAGCTAAGTTTCCTTAAAAGAAAGCCGATAAAGATATTTTTCTATGCAAACTAGCAGCTCCACATCTAAATATTCTTCTATATCTTCCGACCCTCCATACTTTTTGTCGTTTTTATTGCAATTTTATAACATAAGATTTATATAGTAAACAACTAACACCCACAATATTTGAATCCATTAAGCAAACTGAAATTGTTTATGTTTGCGCCCTGCACACTGGGTGCAATAAATATAAATAATAATATATAATAAAAGGAGAAGAGTTCTTTATTTGCTGATTTATATGACCTTGCGGCCTTGTTTATTAGAAAGAGAGGGAAAATCGCTCAATTTAATAAACGCAAACGCAGGAGAGAAAAAGGGGGGAAAGTAAAAAAGAGGAATTTGTGTGTGTTTGCTTTTGGGGATTGCAAGCTGAACCAAAATATTGTATTTATAAATAAATATTTCAAGTTGAGCGGTTTCTCCTTAACATTTCCCATTCAAGCCAAGAAGATAAAGATATTGTGTGTAGAGCAGTGTCAGTCAATCAATCAATCAAGTGGCGTCAATATTTATGACCTCAAATAATCAAAGCAAAGCAAAGAACAGAACAGAGAATCGGGGGCAGAAGAAACTTCTTGGGCTTCTAATTAGTTGCCGTTATACGCCACTTTCCTCCACGAACATATTTATATATATTTTCCCCTCTTGAGTTTCTTTTTTTCTTCTAATATCTTTATATTTTCCTCAGACGCCGGCTAATTTATGCAAACAATTGTCAGTGAGGCGAAAAGACCGCGGGGGAAATTGTCTCCTAGAGACTTGAAATAAAATGCGGGTCCATCATGCGAAAATGGGAAAATGAAAATCGGAAATAATGAAAATGACATTAAAACTCGGTTTAATGTCACGCGAATGGGCAAAATAGGACCTTAAATTGATCGGGGAAATCACACGAAATTATAGTGTTGTCAGTTTTACGATGATCTATGGGATTTATGGTGATCATAAGCACAGATCGTAAAAGTTCAAGCCCCCCGGGAATTTAAATGGAATGCGAGAGCTTCCAATGGATTAATTTTCTAATGACAGAAAATTCCTCGGCTGCAGTTTTATTTAACAGAATATAAATGGTTTTCGTTACTTTGCGTGCTGTTTGTGTTCCCGAAACATCAGCTGTTATTCGAGCCCCGAACAGCTGTTGGCGACTGTCCAACTGGAATTCGAACAGCTCGCAGAGTTAGTCTTTGTTTCTACCATTTCGATTGACACGCCATAAAGAACGGGGGAGGGGAGTGGAGGATAGATAGTGCCTAAGAACTGGAATCGGTCTAAAAATATCCAAAAATAAAAACATCAAAGCAACTGGCAATGCCATCTCATCGAACAAACTGAACCAAAAAGAAGCCGAAAACGAAACGGAATGAAGCACGAAAGGATTTACGAGCTTGATCGAAAACAGGAACAGCCACAAATACTAAAGATATATATATATAGCGGGTCGGGTGAATACCGAGACAGAAAGAGAACGAGAACATGCAAAATAACGTCATGGAGCGTAGTGCACTTTGTTGCTGCTCCAGTAAAAGTCAGGGGCGCTGTCAAAGGTCAGACAGGGGAGAGGGGGCTAAGCTAGATTTATGTGAAGCATTTTGTATTATCGAATATCATATTTATTACTTATATTCCTATTTACCCTTATATTAGGTATAAAATATAGGTGAAAACATTCTTTTAATTTGAAAACTTATCGATTTAAAACCACAAAGTTCCGTTTTTCTAAGCAAAGTTTAGAAATCAACCCTGTGAATTTATGGTTTTCGAATTTTGCTTTCCAAATCCTATAAATATTATTAATTAAAAAAATAATAATAATATAAATATTATAATTAATTATTTACCATTATAAGACAATATTAACCTGAGTAAAATAATACCTTGAGTAAAATAAGATACCCCAGATAAAAGGCTGGCTGGATATATTTCTTTCAATCCCCCTTTAGCCGCACTTTTGAACTACGCCCCTCTCTTAGTGATTTCTGACTCCTCCAACTTTCCATCTCTGTCAGCGCCCAAAGGAAATTGTATAAAAACGACAATAACAACACCGAAAGCATGGAGAAGAGATACACATTTCGTTTTGGGGGCTAATAATAGAAGTGCAGCCGTTAAAGAAAAAATGCTTACAAAGTGGTAATGGAGCCAACGCCGCCCCCTTTCGATTTCCCTTTGGCCGAGGAGAGTGAGCGACAATTATGTTTGAGCATATAAAAATCATTGAAGAAATATTTATGCGACTTGTACATTAATTCCGTGTTTGGAAAGCAAGCCGAAGAGCAAACAATTTCCCCTGCCTTCGTGTGCCGTCACCTGTTTGCCACCTTTCCAGCGAACACCACCACCTCCTTATTCCCATTCCCACCTCCTCCTCCTCCCCAATTCCACCCATTAGCCTTGTGAAAAGTTCATTTGCCCCAACTCATAATTTGCCGCTTGCATGTCAAACAAACTGAGACCGAACACACAACTCTCGGGTTTCCCTCCTTGCAAAAAAGAGACGGAGGACGGGAGCGAAAGAGCAACTGGATATGCACAGTAAAAAAATAATGATAATAATGTCGGTAGCAGAAGGCGGCGGAAATAAGCTTAATAATCTGAGAAGTAGAGTTTTTGGGACTACCATTCATAAAAGCATCTTAAACATTCAAATCTTTCTTTTAACATTTTCGGTTAAATATCTATTATTCTTAGCTCGGGTTTACTAATTCAACTTAGTTTAGTTATATCTTCAGTTTTATTTATATATCAAATAATATGCAAGGGGAAGCGAACCGAAAACCAGAGCACTAATGAACCGGAACCGACTTTTTCCGGCTTACTGAAACTAGAAAGTTATTGCCTATTTCTATACCTTAATTATTATAGCACGACGAATTATTTACTGTAACTCTACGGAGTCCAATTGTCTTTAAGTCCACAGATATAAACTTGTTCCTTGGAATTTCGAATTGACTTTGTTTAATGAAGACTTTTGTGTGAAAGCAATTACCAGTCTCAAATGTTAGAATATGATATCATACCCCCTTACGAAGCTTTTGCATGTGTTATGATTTCTTTAAAAGAATTTGTGGAATGTTTAACAATAATCCAATAGCTTATTTGGCTTGGTTTTAAAAAATAAAAAGCAAAAATTGAACAACTGATCAACAACGCAGTAAAGTTCAATAAACTTTTTGAAATGCAAAGAAAGTATCAAAATTAAATTCAATGACAATTGCAATGATATTTTCTTGCAGCGCAGAGACAAACGCACTTCATGGACTTTTTCTCCTTGAGAGAAGGAGTTGGGGCTTCGCTCCCACTTGAGTCTATTTTTGAGACGTCAACTTGCGTGAGCTGTTTGCCGAGTGGTGCAGTGGCTCCGATGGCTCCAACGGAGTGCGAGGAGTGGTGTGCTTGTGTGTGATGCACTCTGCAATTGGCAACTCCATTGAGGCATCTGCAACGGCCTCGGCATCGGCATCGGCATCTCCATCGACTTCTCGGCACCGGTTCTACGGTATTTTCCCAAGAGCGACAATCCAATCCCTTCGTCGCCCATGCAACTGTCCCTCAAAAGTGTCTAATTACATAGTATCGTGTAACGAGCAACAACAAGCTAATGAAATTGCAACAACTGCCTCCTACGACAGCCGCACTGTGGGTATTACGTGGCCAATTAGGTTTGATATTATAAAGCTACCTAGGCTTTTCACATTTCCTTAATATTATTTAATAGTCCCGAGGATTAAATAAGTATTCCCAGAGAGAAGGAAGTGTAATGTTTTGTATTATACAGATAATATATATCATATTAAAAAGTAACTATACGTATTATAAATTGTGGAGAGATATTTTTAATAATTAGATTGCTTGTATAAATAATTCATATGTTTGATAGGGATTCTTATCTTGCCGCAATTTTGTCCAACTTTAATGTCATTGTCTTGTTGGGTTATAAATAAAGAAGCTTAATTTGTTATATATCAGCACTTGAAAATTGAAAATGTGATTGCTCCTAGTACTTTTTTAGGTAAAGCCTTGTTTTAAATCACTGCTCCGTCGGCTTTGCTTGAAAACTCTACTGTTTAAGAACGAGATTGATATTATAACACAATTCTACCCAGAGACCATTATCTTCTCTACAACAGCTTAATAAACAATCAAAATAATGCATCTTCCAGTGTAATCAAAGCACAGCTGATTTTCTACAATATCGCCCACTGTGCCTGGGTTACGTGTGTGTGCTGCTTGTATTTCAGCTGTGATTGAGCTGGAGTTCCGTTGCGCGACTTTCCCCCATAATTCCCCCACGTGACCCGCTGCCGCCGATGCCCAGAGATCGACCCGGACTGACAATTGCGGTGAGTTGGGCTTTCCGTTTCTGCTGTTCGGGGATTTGTGTCGAGGCTTGTAATCTGCAGGCCCAGACACAGTTTTTACATTGTAATTTTGTAATTGCATTTTGCAGACCAGACCAGGCAGACAGACACACGAAAAAGGCAATTTGAAAGCCCCCCTTTTCGACCTTTTTGGATGGACTACGCCACTACGAGGCTCTCTTCTGTTCACTCTGAATAGTTTTTGGCAAGCAAATAAATGTGCATTTTCTGTGTGGGAAATTCGCTCGCACGAAACTGGAAATTTGTCGTATTTTTATTTCGTATTTTCTTGGGCTTTATGCTCAACTCGCTGGCTTACATGCCAGCAGCCGCCAATGGATGACTCAATACGAGCATCCATAAATATTTATATGGAAACCGGCTTATCAGCGAGACTTGCTTGGCTCTTATGACTCTAGCGATGAGATTGAGTGAACCCGAGTGCACACACAATACTATAAGCGACTAATTACAATAAAAATAGCATTAATTGATTACAAATTGCTTGGCGGGAGACGGAAGGAAGGCTGTGCCAGTCGAGAGATAAGAAACTGCAGCGAGATAGATAATGGACCAAGAGAAATGTGGAAAATCCTTTCGATTTTCTATGCAAAATTTAAAGTCTTTGTTTGAGATTTGCAAAGAAAAAGCTAAAGTTTCAACCAGCTTTCACTGATAATTTTCAAACTATTAAAATCCGACTAATATGTTTCCGGCACCCTTATCCCTTATCCCTTGTAGCAAATCCGGGAATCCCACTCAATGGGTGCTCCTATTGTGGTAGGACATCGACGACAGGGACATAAAAAGGCTATTACGAGGAAGGGAAGGCCAAATAAATAAATGCCAGAGGGTAGAGAAAATGCGGAAATGGGGGGCGGCGGCGGTTAGGAAAATGTTGCAACTTGCCAAGGCAAATAATAGGAAAATATTAGACAAGGAAAAATGTAATAAAAATGTGCGTGAAATGGGAAAGACCAAAAGGGGGTTGTGGACATATGGAGGAAGCGGAAGAAGTGGATGTGCCAATGTCAGCGGGGGTGGGATACATATAACATATAACAGTGCTCCTCGCGTTCTTGGGTCGCAATTTCAACCACTGTGCGGGTGGCAGGGATAAGGGAAAAGGGATAAGGGTGCAGTGTGTGAAGGATGGAGAGTATGGAAGAAAGGAGAGTGAAGAAGCGAGTACAAAGCGGGTACGAGGCATAAAGGATGATGGAGAAAAGGAACAGAACATCAACTGAAACCGCCCCAAATAGCACAAAAACAACATAACATTTCCATCAAATCGCCGCGTGTTGCTCTCTCTCCTTCCACTTCTCTCATTCTCGCTCGCTCTCTCTATTATTCCTCTTTCTCTGCTGTCAACAAAAGAAGCGGCGAAGCAACAACAAGTAAGGAAACTAGCCGGCAAATAACAACAATAATTCCCAATATAATCGGAAGCAATGGGGAAAAAGAAATTAGCTCAATTGGAAAGCCAGCATGAAAAGCGACACAGGGGAGTGAAACGCCAAGAAAGAGGCTCTCAAAGGGGATGAGAAAAAGGAGAATTTCATTTTATGCGTTTTATGTACAATAAAAACGTGATTTGAGCAGAGGAAATAAATTAAAATTCGCATGATATTTACACCTGAGATAAAATGCTGAGATGCATGAGGCTGTCTACCTCGTTTTCTTCTTATTTTGCATACAGTGAGCAGAAGATTGGCTTAAGCTAAATTTAAGTAGTTTTTGCGTCTTTATAAATACTTACAATTAAAACAGACTACCACAGTTTCAGGTTTTATTTATTTGTTTAGATTTATATATATGTGATAAACAATCAAATGACATTGGATCTCAGGTTCGCAGTAGAACAGCAACCATTTTTGTGGTTAATAGAAATAGAAAATCACGACACTTTGATGAAATTTACACCTGAGCTTGGATGCTGCATGCACTCTGATATTTCTGTGTTGTGGTGAAATGGGGTGGTCCCTTTTTCCTAATGCTATTTACATAATCTCATACAAAATCAACACAGGAAACGGAAATATGATTCCATCATCGATATGCAAAATGATGGAAATTCGTATGGATTTTCTGTGTATCCTACATGCAGGTGCAAATCGGAGGAAAAGAAAAACGAAACTTACCGTTGTGTTCGGTGAAAATGTTGAGTCCGACGGAGGGATTGCACCTAGGGTCCTTGTGTCCACCGCTGCGTTGGCTCAATCCTCCAGAACCGCCCGCCGCTCCACCACTGCTGCTGCCTCCTCCGCCCCCGCCACTGTTGCTGCTGTGTCCGGCGGATGAGGACTTGATGCGTGAGCCGCGGAGTGTGGAGCCGCCGCCAAGGGGGGCGTTGCTGCCGCTGCCGGAGCCCGAGAGGCTGATGCAGTGCGGCGAGACGGATGCAACGGGGCTGCTGCTGCTCGAGAGGCCGATGCAGCTGACCGGGGCACCTCCTCCGCCGCCGCCCCCTCCCGAGTGGGAGCCCCTGTCCTTGCCCTGCTGAGCACCCATTTGTGGGCGGGTGGTGGCCTTAAGGGGTTTGTGGGTGGTTTTTTCGCTGTCTTTCGCTCCTGCGCAGCAGCAACAACAACTTGTACACTTTTCTCTCCCTCTCTCTCTCTCTGATTAGCGGCTCCTTTTGCCGTTATTTCGCTTACTACTACTATTTGATTTTCTCGCTCTATCCGTTGCTTTTTCGCTCAATTATTTGCCGTTTTGCCTTTTGCTTCGCTTTAATTTACTTCACTTGTACACACACACACATTTTTTCTCTCTCTTTCTGCTTTTTGGAGTAGACAAAAAGATTGGAGACACTCACTTACACGCAGCTCACAAACTCACGCAGAAAAGGAAGTTTGCGATTTTATTTGTTATTTCAGCGCTTGACTTTGTATCTTTGTTATTCGCGAATTTGCAGCATGCTTGTGGCAAACTTTTATGTGTCGCCGCCGCCCGACGAGTGGGAGGCTGTGAGGGGGCAGGAAGGGACCGTGTTCGAGCGGGGGGCCACAAAACACGCCCTGAAAATGCACTTTGTCTTCGCTGCCTCCGCCTCTGGCTCTCGCTGCTTCGCTCTCTTACACTTGCTCGCTCCAACTCCCTCGCTCTGGGCTCCTTTTCACGGCTCTACGAATCCGCAGGCGAAAGCCTCTGACATTCCCTTTCGCGGATATGGATGCCTGATCTCTTGCGCCTGTCTTATCTATATCTATGCATTTTTCCACGCACGGCCACGGATCGAATTGGAATCCACAACCGAAACGTACAGAAACAAAAACCAGTGTGACCAGGGTTGCCAGTTTAGTGGGATTGTTGATAACATATCTAAATAACAATATATCGATATTTTTATAAAGATGATATATTTACATCACGATTTTTTTTTTCTTGACGAATACATGAATTTATTTTTTTTATTAATGGGAACAAAAAAATTAAAGCCATAATGCTTTTAAGTGCTTTGTAGTTATTATTATTTTTTTTGTAATTTTCACATGTAAATCCAAAACCACTCAATTAGGGAATAGGCAACCGATGTTTTGTCAAACATCGATTCATGGCTTAACATCAAAATCAACAAAAACATCGAAAAGTCTCAGAAAATGTATTGAAAATTAAGAGCTCAATTTGTCGCAATTTTTTTTAATAACCATTCATTTTCAGGTTTTCCTTTTAACAATAAATTGAAGTAACTCCTAGTTACAATCTTACAGTTTTTTCCTCTTGTGTAATTTAGCCAATCAAAAAAAAAAAAAAAAACCCCAACTTCAGTTCTAAGGCTTTTATTAAAAAGTTTAAGAACCATCCCAATTTGCAAGTTTTAATTTTTTTTTCATATAATTGTTTCTTTTCCTTTCACTGTAGCGTAGTGAGTCGCAATGGTTCTTCTTTTCTCTTTTTTCTTTCTTTTTAATATTTCAAAATCTTGATATACTATCGAAATAGTTTTCATTATAACTATAAATAACATGAACGCAAGGTCCGGCAGCCCTGGTCGCACATGAACGAAAATTCTGGCAGCGCTGGTTGCTGGAGCACCCACTAGAAGGTGCGCATCTTAGATAAATAAAGGTTTTAAAATTGGGTGAACGGTAACGTAATAACTCAACGTAAACTAATAAAAACGTAAAGAATTTGTATGAATGAATAATAACAATCTACCGGGATTTCCAAATTATTGTTTTAACTCCTTAATTGGGGATTCATTGTTTACATAAAATATTGTCTCCATTTAAGTTTTAAATAATAATAAATAAATAAAGCTTCTTTAAATAATTTAAATCCTAGTTCAAAGTGCGCATGGGTAATTTAAGTGCTAAAAACAAACAAAAGGTTTTAGCTAAATATGTTAGATTTTATTATTTTGTAGTAATGTAAAATTCCCATTCCAAAATAAATACAACTTGTGCTTTTTCCATCCTTTTCCATTTTGTTACGTTTTATTTAACCGTTGGTTTTTGTTTTTAGCATTCTCAATTTTAGTTTTGTTTCGCTTAGTTTCCGCCCAGTATTTCTACCTGGCGAAAGTGTTAAATTTGTTCGTTTCAATTTCTTTCTCTCTCTCTCTCGACTTTTGTAGAGTGACTCCTCTCCATTCACACGATCCTCCTTCAGCTTCACTTTCATTATCATTTGCAAGTTCAGTTTCAGTTTCAGTTACAGTTTCCTCGTTTACACTAAATTAACTTTTCAAGTAGGAATTTTGCTCTTAATTTCTCGGTTTCTGTGCTCTGCGCCACAATTCTTCCCTCTGTCGCTTACAAATATAAATATAATTTATACTTTTTCCCCTCGCTATTTTGTGTTATTACGTACAAGGACTTTTCTTTACTTTTGTTTTGTGTAGAAACTTTCTGTTTTCCGTTTTCCAAGTTTTTGTTTTTTGTTTAAGCAGAGTGTACATGAAATTATATAGAAATGCATTCAACACAGTTTTTAACTAAAATAAATGCCTTCCCCTAACTGAATAGCCACCGTTTTCACAGCATTCAAGACTCTCCTTGCAAAATAATGCTGCGTGACCGGGTGTTTTACCTTTATTTTTCCCATCAGACAGCAGAATTTACGGGAGTAATCAATATGCGACTATTACAATGGTTATTTGTTAATTTAAACAGACTTCAAAACGATTTATTACTTTACAAAATAACAATTTGCGCTCTGGATCTTTTGGAACAATAATAGACTAACTTATAGGGTTCTTGTTGTTATTATTGGTTTTTACTCATCATTCACTTTCGTTTAATATTCCATTAATATAGGTTTCATAAATATATATATATATATGCGTATAGACTTAGAGTACAAAGTTCTCAGACCCCAAACTACAATTCAAACTGAAGACAAAGCCCTCTGAATGTGACTATCAAATCGCAAAAGCAGTGGCGCCGAGGAGTCTGGGACCTTCTTGCTGAGAATTTTAACTAAACGTTTTGGGAGGCAACAACACAAAATCCCACCTGAGGAGGCAAATATTGCATAACACAAGGCCCAGGAGTTTGGAGCTGGAGTAGGCAATACTCCGATTTTAATTTGTTTTGTGGCTACGTTGTTACTGTTTAGAGGCTGTCATTAGTTCTGCAAATTATATAATCTATATATATTAATATATAAATGACTTTGGGCTTTGACAACACACGCATAAGGGGATCAATGACATAGAACTGCAGCTGGAGAAACACACTGTTTGTTTGAAGAGGCTTTTTAGAGAGCAGTGACTATAAATTGAACTCATGCAATAACTATTTAAGCAGCTAATTCCCCTCTTCAATACCTCCCTCTTGGCTGGACTTCTCTAGAACTACAGTTCTAGGCTGGCTCTAGGTTTTCTCGTTTAGCTTTCATCAGGTTTGTCTGTGTTTCTGTGTGTTTCTTATATACATGTTCAGATAGATGGTTAGGTTGCCTGTCCGCCCACCTCTTTACACCTCTTTACAACTTTTCGCTTACAAATTAAACTCTCTCCCGACCGGTCCTAAGTGTGTGTGTGTGTGTGTGTATCTGAGGATTAAAATTAAAAAACAACTTGTACACCGCTCTACATAAATAAAGGTCCTTAGCCGTTAACAGGGGGAGGAAGTGGTTGGTGTGTGTGTGTTTTGTGGTGCGTGTAGTATGGTGATGTGGGAGTTGCAGCGGCGTCCTTACTGCGCCTTAGTTCGACGCAGATAGGCGGCAGACTGATCCTCGCCAGGGCCAGAAATGAACTTGGAGCTCTCGCTGATCTGGGGCGGCGACTGCTTAACCGCATTCTGGGCAGCAAGGGAGGCGGCCATGCGCCGGCTCTTGTTGCCGCCGGGCGCCAGGTATGCCTTGTAGAAGAAGCGCGCAAACAGGACAAAGTAGCTGAAGTACATGGCGATGGACAGGTTGATGTTACGCTGCGAAATGTGACACGACTGGGTGCCGTGCGTCTTCAGGAAGCCGTTGGCCCAGACGTTAATCGCACACCCGATGATCATCTGCGTCAGCTGCAGCGACGTGATGATCATGGCAATGAATCTGGGCGGATTGAAGCGGGCCGCCTTCAGGGCGTAGTAGCTGTACATCACCGAGTGCACGCAGTAGTTCATCACGATGAACCAGCGTGCGGAGCTGGTGTATTCCGTGTAGCTGAACCACGAGTAGATCAGCACGGTGATGTGATGGTACCTGCAAGGGCGAAGGCTAATTAGTATTGTCAACTGATAGAGGTTGATAGAGAATATGCTTTAACAGCACAAAATTCCAACAAATCTGTTCTCATCGAAGTCGTATGAATTGAGTTCCCTGACTGAATATGTTTTTAACTTGGGGATCGGAATCAACAGTTCAAAAGATCCCTGTTCTAAAGGCGAATCACTTAAAATTGCACAATTTAAATCGTTCAATATTTAATTAATTTATTTTATTCCTGACCCAGGTCCCAGTCGAATTCAATTAATATTCAACAACTTACCAGTGCAGGAAGATCAAGGGCTGCTTTCGCAGCACAATGAATATCGTGTCGCCCAGCTCCGGCAGCTTGCTGAGTACGAAAAGCCAGGTCCAGAAGCCGCACACGCGATCTTGCTCGATGTAGCTGTGGGATTGGGATCAGAGGAACGGTCAGTGAACGCTTACAGTCTTACATTTGCATTGCAATCCAGTTCCCAAGTTCAAGGCTGAGCTGGGAGTGGGATTGGGGTATGCGCTCAATACCAACCTGGGCACGCAGACGGAGTGGAAGAGTCCGTAGTGACGCAGCACGTGAATCAGCTCCGGCGCCGTTCGAGCAGCTCCCATAATACTAAACATGGCCAGCATTGTGTTCCATATGATCAGCGGGCCTCGCAGTTGAAATCTGGAAAGAGATTAAGGAACGGAAAGTTTAGCAAGATATAAGCCAGGAAAAGTACAGCGGAAAAGTACAAAAATCAAGTCTATAAAGAATTTAATTCAAATCGGTTTACGCTTGGAACGTGACTTGGCTTCATTTTGTACTCCATATTCAATGCATTTTTGTATCAAATTCTCTGTATGAAATCATTAGTTAATACAAACTTCTAAAAATCTATATTTTTAGAAACACTGATAAGAATTAATGTGAAAATCGTAATATTCTACTTTTTCTGCGTGCACTTCCCCCCAACATTTCCGAATCGCGAATTCTAACAGACTACGACGTCAGCTTCCACTTTAAGTTATGCATATTTACTCGCGGCTAATAGGCGACAAATCGCAGTGTAAAAACAAAAAAGGAAAATGTGAAAAGATCAACAAACTTTGGCTGTTTTTAAATTATTTTTCCCCCCATATTGCAGTCAAAGATCAAGTAGTATTTGCACTTAATACGTGCGATTTTTTGTGTAAAGCAATGACATCAACCTACAACTTGAAAATGTCACAGGGTCAACCACTAATTGGTCATCGAAATCGGCAGGGAAATGGTTCCGGAGCCCAGAGTTATCCCAAAATAATACGGGTAATCTCAGCGAGCACACATGGTTGTCGTCAGGCCATGTTTTTTTTAGAAAAAACAAGCAGCTTTAGCCGATCGTTCGATGCAGTGCCATTAAATTAAGATTAGACTCTGTCATGAGATGAACTAACTGATTACAGTCCATAATGACTTTGTTGCTGTCTTTCAAAATTTCAAATTTGCGCTGCTGGCAGCTGGCAGCAAGGTCAAGAACGTGAAACAAAGATGCTCAAAGGCGATCGCCTTCTCCCAATGAGATTGTATAACTCATGTACGGATTCTCTCAGGGAAGACAGCCCCACGTGCCTCTAAAGAAGATGTTCTTCATTGTCTCACAAATCAAAAGTTGTTCCAACCAAAAAATACTGGTTTAGCATTTTAATAAAAGCCAAGAAAGCTTTTGAAAGAAATTAAATAAAAAGAGTTTCGGTTTGACTGAATCATCAAACATTTGAAAATCGTATCAGTCAACGACTTTACTCAAATTAGGAACCAATTCGAATAGAATTCCCTTAATCTGCCATTTGTTATTAGGTTTACGCAATCAATGGCCGGCAAATCAATTGGCAAACCTTATCGATGGTTCGATTTACTATACTCTATATGCCGCACACTCCAGTCCGCCACCTGGGCGAAACCTCTTCACGCGGCAATTAGTCATAAAACGCGCACAGAAATGTGATTTCTGTTATCAGAAAATGCCGAAAATTGATAGCTTTAACCTTTGGCAGTGGGGTGTGTGAAGTCAACCTCATTGAAGCAGAAACATTGCAAAATAATATTCAAGCTGAACGTTTTGAGAGCTTTTGAGAGTTCCGGAACACAAAAGTAAATAAGAGGAAGGTTTTTTTTTAACTGCGTCAACAGCTTGGGATATTGTGTTCATAAAAACGCAATCGATGGGCCAGTAATTTGCCGTCAAACAATGCCATAAAGATTGTGTATTTTAGGACCGAATTTTATCGACGGCAATCAGACTCGGCGGCGAGGAGAGCTCACTCAGAAACCCGGCAGAGATTTGCATAGATACACGTAAGTCCCGGGCCACAACTGTAATACACAATTAAGACCACAGAGCGGAAATGTTCAACTAAGGCATTGAGTTCCATCCATGATGTGCTCTAGTTGGGAATCTTAAAAAATCACTTCTATTAATCACAATTAAGCTCAATGCCAGGGCAGGAGAGAAGCCAAAAGAAAAGACTAGCTTGCGACAGTCCAGCCTGGAATACCCTTATTCTAAATGGAAGTCTACGTGATTTGACTTTGTTTATATTAATTATAGTTAATTCAATGAAATATTTCGCGCAAATATATACTTAAATATATATTTAAAAGTTACAAAAACGAGAAACACATAATTATCTATTAGATAAAGAGCTATTTTTCAATTTAAAGTTAAAATTTAAACCTAAACAGACATTGAGAGAGTGGAAAAAAAGCTCACTAATTGCGAAACTATTTTTAGTTAATTTTAAAAGTAAGAAAATAACAAATAACAGCTTATATTTCCATATAAATCGATTTGCAATTTTCCTCAAAACCTTTATTTCGCTTGCACAACTTTTATCCCCCAGCAAGCCCTACAATTCTCAACTGGTTCTGGCTCTGCGGGAATTGAGTTCCACTCGCCGGCAGTCGGCAATTCGTGCCTGAAACTAATGAGTAAGGAAAACCAAACAACGCCTTGCTAACCGCTCGGCAGTATTGGCTTCAAGGCAGGGAGATGTATGCCTTTATTCATCCCCCGAAGCTTAATTTTTGTAAGGGCACAGGTCGTCCCCTTCTCGGTTAGGTGAACGGCGTCCGGCGGCGCTATCCGGGCACCTACTTTGTGTCCGGGGATCGCTGCTGGGTGCCACCGCCTGGCTTGGGTGTTTGCGATCTGCCCGATAAATAATATTTTCAAGTATCTAAAGTTCTAAGCTTTAATTAGATTTAAAGGCGAGGAACTTATGGATATTCAACTTTTTAAGCCTAGAAACTTATCTATAAACTTCTAAAATATATTTACATTTTAATAGTTGAAGAAGACACAGAATAATCCTATAATTGTTTTGTTACATCACTAAAATTGACAAAAATTTTAAATAATAAAAAAATGTTAACTAGAAAAGCTTTCCGAATTAAAATTAGCGCTCTTTTTGAATGTATATTTATAAACTTGTAAAAATAAATTATACTAAAAGAAAGCATTAATTTTTATGCATTTCTAATAGATTAATTATTAAGTTAACTAGCCTCAAAGCTAATTTATTTATCCCCTTATTTTGTTAGTTACAAGTTAAGCTTACATAAGTCCCAAAATCCCAAATCTGGAATGGCAAAAACAGATAAATCTGCAACCTCTGTTACAATGTTACCATGTCTCAAGTTATCAATCTTTTTTTGTGACTGCATAACGTGTTTTTATCATAGTCACGATGACGGAGGCGAATTAGGGGAAGTTGCTGAACTTTCTTTCTGTTTTCACTTTGTGGCGAAAATTGCATAAGCAAAGAGAAAGAAATTCGCCGACTTTGTGGAGAAAGAGAGATAGATAGAGAGAGAGAGAGAGAGAGCAGAGAGGCGACAGTCAATGATAGAGCCAAGAAGGCGGAGGAGAGGTGGAAATGGAGATGGAGAGCTGGAGACAGAGTCTGAGTAAACCTGATTTTGCAAAATATGTAAACAAAAGGGGAGAGACACACACAGACGCATTATGCAAGTCAACAAAAACAAACTAATGCAAACACTGCTGCACTCACCGAAAAAAAAATTAACACAATAACTTAAACAATGTACACTTTTGTTACAAAGGAATTCCATTAAAAAATCTTTGATTTGGGGAAAGACGGCTTTCTTTGGGATTTTTAAATATATTTTTGATTGAGAAAACTACAATTTTAAAAGCAGTTTTATGTTATATAAGCTCTTGGGTAATCTGGACTTTGTTTACTTATAATTATCTTTAATATTCATTCAAAAAATGTAATTTTCTAAAAAAAAAATCTATTTGGAATCATAAACAATTCAAAAAACATGTATCTTGAAAATAGAAAATGATGAGAACAATAAAATATTAAATATAAATACTATAAACATTAATGCTAATTTTATAAAAGCTCAATTTAAATTTTTTCCAGTGCAAACTATGAGGAAAACGAGGGGAAAAACAAAGTGCTGCAAAAAGAAAAACGAACGAATGTTGGTCAATTGATTATTGTTATTCGGTTTGACTTTGGCTTCGTTCGAATTTGGTTTAGTTTTGGCCCGGGTTAAGCGCAGATTGTTTTGGTTGATTTATGCAGTATATATGCATATATGCACACCATTTTTCCACTTACATACACTTGCCATTTGGCATATAAATATATATGTTAGCTAGTATATAAATATATACAAAAAACAACGAACTACGAAGTAAGAAATTCGCAACATTGTCTCGAAACTGATGGGGCAGTGGTTTGTTTCTTTTTCCTTTTCCATCGCATTGCAAAACTCTTTTGAGCTCAACTTTCTGGGTTTATGTTGAATTAAGGTTTTGCTTTTTTAATTTATTTTTAATTATTATTCATTATATATTTTGCGGTGGCTCACAGACCAGCAGCTATTGGCTTGGATGTCACAGCATTGACCAACATATTATTGTGTTGACCGCTTTCAGAGTTTCCGAGTGCAACGAAAAAAATGTTGTGAAAGGTTTTATTTTTTTTGCAATTTTAGCAAATGGTTAATCAGTGATCGCTTGAGTAAACCCATTAAAATTAATGGGGCTAAATAATTCAGATGCCTTTTGACTGCCATTAAGGTAAAAGGTGTCTGGCATTATAATTACTTTGTGAGCTGGAGAACCTAAGCAATTTTAAGAGGAGAAACAGTCGAAATTCGATAGAAAACTGTGTGTAAATGTTATCTTTTACCATAAAAACAATAATAGATTTCCTGAAAAGCATAAGCTAACCTAGTACTAAGTTTTAAATATAATATTAAGCTGTATATCAAGTGGCTAACCTTTAAATGGCGATAATTTCGTTGGATTTTCTTTTAATTATACCCCTCAGCTGTTATTAAACTCTCCATTTAACGCAAATTTAAACGTAAACCCAGTGACCCGCCTGCCCACTTTAATAGCAATTAAACCCGTTTAGAAACTTCATAATTTCACACCTGAAAGTGCTTAAATCTAATCAGCCAGGGGATTGTTTATGACGAAAAAGGGAAACTCAATTGTTTTCCCCTTTTGGCTGAATCATCAACCTCATCAGCAGAAGTAGGTTCTTTCGGGTAGTGAGTGACACACACCTGCTGCAGCAGCAACAGGTGCGGCGATAAGCCCAGACATCAATTCCGATCATCGGCAATCCAGAGTCAAAACAATTTTTGTTGACCGAGATACCAAACGAGTTATTCTCTGTGTTATTGAGACGAAGAAGAGAGGCAGCCAGGTGGAAAGTAAAAGTGCGTAAAGGTGGCGTGATTTCCAGCGACCAGAGATGCTGATCAAAGGGCATCCACAGAGAGAGAGAGAGAGAGAGCTTTTCCGGACAAGGTTTATATACCTTATATGTCCATAGAGAGAGAGAGAGAGAGCTGGCAGAAGATCAAAGAGTTAGCCTCAGGCCTATAAAGAAATGCGGCTTAAATGCGACTCAAATACGGCCTAAATGACATACTTCAACAAGATTTGCCTGTCAGTTCTCTGCCCACTTTTCGTTTGTTTGCTGTTAACGGTTGTCGTTAATTTCTTGTTAATATATGTACATACCCACGGCCGAAATTAAATTAAGTTTCACTTTCAGCTAGAGCCCCGCATGTTTTCTTCATATTTTTTGTGTATTTTTCTTGACTTATTTTTCAGCCCGTTGGCGTTTGTAATTGTTAACTAAATGCTGCCTGGTAATTGTAAATTGTGGTTATAATTGTAACTGCGGGCGGGTGAACTCTACACACAGAGTCATTGCTGCAATTACTGGTTTAATTCGCAAATTAATGTTGTTATGTAATTGCGACAGTCGCTGTTCCGCATGTGTAGAGAAGTAAATAAATAGATAATAAATAAATATATATACGTATATCTACTACTTCGCTCATAGTAACTACTGTCGTGATAAAACCAAATTAAAGGACATTTTTCAGTGGGTGAAATTTTGGGGTCTCTGTACACACCAACGTCCTCGTTCCACTTTCTATAAATATGTACACAAATAAGCATGTACTTCCCCGAAGGGAAATGAATAAGCAGCCAAGGCCAATGAATGACTCAATCAATCAAAACTTTAATATATGATTACTAATAACGCTCATTTGTTCCACTGTAGTACGTACTCCTTCGTATGGGGTTTCCATTGTAAGCCCCTGGCACCAGCGCCCACACACTGTTCTCAGCCCTTTTTATGGCCATAAAACGTTTGGCTCACACGCAAAGTCCGAAGTTACACCGCTCAACAAGAACCATGTTTTCTTGCTTAAAACATTTGCCAGATTATTAGCTATTTTGTTTTAGTTTTATTATACTTGTAAATCTGTCATACCGCACTTTTCTCAACACTTTTTCCCTTGATATAGGTCACTTTTCATTAACATATCAAGCTTTAGTCTCGAGATGTAAAAAACGATTAATACAGTTTCAAGATGTCAGAATAATTAGCCGTATTATTGGATAGCCGTTTGAATGATAATATAATATGGAAATTAATACACTTTAGTCAGCGTTCTCATGAAAATAGAATAGTGTCATAGAAGGGGATAGAAATTATTTAAGTAAATACTATTTATATTATTGTATAGGGGAAATAAAATTGAATAAGATAGAGTTTACCTAAAAAATATAGTTTAACTACACAAACGTTCCACATAATTGTTAATTCCTTTCGTTAAGACATAAATTATTTGTATTAATCCCAAATTTGTTTGATAGAGTTAAGTATTTACCTAACACGACTTCAAGCTGACCTTATCTGTTACTTTTTAGCAAAAAAGAAAAAAATATACAAAGTCAATGAACTTGATGAACTCAGCTCAGGAAAAGTAACAAGATTTGTTTTTAAAGTTTAAGGTTAATGCGTAAAAACGAGCTTTAAAAAAACAAGAAAACCAAAACAAGACCCTTTTATGGCTTTCGTTTACGAATCATAATTTTAATAAATTTTAGTTTGTTGGTTATTGTTTCCATCTTAATTCAAGGCAGCGCGATGCTCAAATTCCCAGCTAGAAATTTTGGAAAATAAAATATGTATAAAGTACTAAAGTTTCTCTCAGTTTCCCATTCTAATACCATTTATAGGGGCATAAATGTCACGCCCAATGGGATTCAAGTCTGGTGGGTGTACTCTTTGAACAATTGAAGTGGGGGCCAATCGAGCGTGTACACAAGTGAATGTCCTGCTGCTGTTGTCCTGTCCGGTTCTCTGTCCAGCAACTCTGGTAACTTTATGTGTTCCCTAACTAAGCCCCCGACATGGTGGATGGACACACCCACTTCTTGCATGCCATATGCTCCGCTCCGTGGTCCGTGCCGAACTTTGCCCAGTGGGGTATGTAAAAATATAAAAACTAAAATACAAACGGGGTACGACATGGCGTGTACCTACTATAAACCTAATCAGTTTAATGACTTTAATAGCTCACTGTCCGAAACGAATGAAAAAAAAAGTAGAGAAAAACGAGCCCACTTTCATGAGGAGGAATGCAAGTGGCCGTCGTCCACACTCTCTAAAAAATATGTAAATACACATCATACTGGTATGTACATATGTACATACTCTACGCTATGTGCATTCAATCCCTCCTCCGTTCACTCGATTTTTGTGAATCATGGCAAATGATATCATAAGCAATTACGGCAGCAAAAACAGCAAAAAGAACCGGGGTATTGGGGCACCGACAGTGACGGAGGAGAAGTGTGTTCTGGGGCTGTGTGTTTGTGGCGTGTTCGGGCTCCGTTGATAAGGCACCGGCTCGCTCCCATGGATGGGCATAGGCATTGGCATGGGCATGAGGCGCGTCGAGTCGAGTCGCGACGAGCCGACAAAATATTTCCAATGGATCCGCGGCGTGGTGACAACGCCGGGCCTGATAACAGACATCAGGCTCTGTGCCGTACATAGTTATGTATGTTACGTATATTGTACAAATGCCCAGCCGCTATATAGTAGTTGCCGATTTGATATCTACACGGAATCTCTTGTGGGCAAACACACGAAAAATAATAGAGAATACATTGTAAGGGCAACACGTGGAAAACAAAGTTATGAAAATGAAGCAAAACATGTTCATTGGGTGGCGCATTCATGAAATATTCGCAGTTCAATTAGCCGACCATTCCCTGAATACATTGTTGGGTCAACCTCTAGACTCTGGAACTTGAAGGAATATTTTAATACGAGTATTTTAATTCTTAAACCATGTGCATTGTGCTTTTTAACTTCCATAATCAGGGGCTTATTGAGGGAAACATAGAGAGAAAGAGAGACTCTACTCTGCTGGTCACTTTGCTAATTTACTTAGAAGTCACGTTTTTTTTTGTTGTTAATGATGAATAAATATTCGCTATATAGTGATTTATATTCCATGAAGGTTTCTCTTTATTGATTTCACTAGACAATGAGTTAAGATATTCTCATAAAACGTGGGGAATTTCTTCTGGATTTACAGATCTTCTCTCTGTAGTAACTGGAAACTGTTGCGATAAGATAAAGTCGGGGCTACGGTCCTCTGTTTTTTAATTAACTTGAGTGATCCTTGTACCTTGGATCCACATCTCTAGCCTCCCTTGACATCCAAGTCTCTAAGCGTGGCAAGCACCCACCACCTCCTCCCATTGCAACCCCCAACTCGCTCTCAACCCATTCAATTCACACCTTTCTGTACCAAGTCCGTCTACGTCCGTTTGCTTAGCCCGTAGTCTCTCCTCCATGTGGGTAAATATTGAAACGGCATTCCGAAAAAGCCGAGTATACAATAACTTAAACAGAAACCAACCGACCAACGTCCGAGGAGGGAGCACTACTATGGAGCCGCCACCAAGGGCCACCGGCCAAGCCCCTATATAGCCCACCAGAGGCGTAGGCTGTGCGGCAGTGTGGGCAGGGGTCTGCTTTTCTACAAAAAGTATTTAATCTAAACAGTTTTTGGAGAAACAACAAAATTTAGGAAACACACTTAATGACATTGAAAGTTTAAGTATTCATTAGATTTTGAGGTTAAAATTAAGGAAACACGAGAATAATTTAAGGGAATTGAAAATGTAATAGGAGGCCTTTGAACTCGGAAATAAATTAAACCCTCAAGTAGATGCATGAAACTTTTAAATGTCTCATAATAATATGGGTTTGGGTTAGGAAATTTGGACTAATTGCGCCTTTCAGTGTGCAAATAAGTGCAGGTACATCAACGAAAGAATACTAAAAGTTTAATTAATAAATTAATAATAAAAATAAGATTAGATTTCACCTAAGTTAAACACTAACTTTTAGTTCTGGGTAATTTAACCGAAACAGGTGACAAAATTATGATCTCGCCAAAACGAAATATATCAAATGGAATAGCCGCCCACAGATGGCATGTCACGGGCCCAACTTAATTTGGCCACGAAGCCGCGATGACGACAATTAGAAATAGAGACAGTAAACAAAATAAAAACGAAGCGAAACGAAACGAGACAATTGTCAGCACGAAAAGCCAATTGAAGCCATCACAGGTAACTCGGGTAACGAGACAGTTTTGCGTTGACAGCTCCCAGAAAAATACCCGAAAATTGCACAAAATCAAAGATTTTTGGTTGTTTGCTGACATCCCCAACTGTTCACATAATATGCGTTTCAGTGGATAATGCAATTGCAGGTGTAATTGAGACTAAGTGAAGGCCTTGCCTGCAATTGTATCCCCTTGATTAGGTATAATTTCTAAATAATTACACCTGGAACCCCAACAGCTGCACACTTTGGATTAACCACCTAATAGCCGCCTACGTTCAATCACTACCGAGAATTAACTAAAACAAAGTGCGATAAAATAAATATAGGTTTTCCAGGTATCATCAGCTGCAATTGGATTTATTTTCCACTGTTCTGTGCTGTGCCAGCTGCTGGCCAAAGTCCCAGCCAGACTTGTGGGTGTAATTAGTGGTAATTTCTCCGCCCCCCAAAAGATAATGTGTCCCAAGGTTCGCTCCAGCTAATTTCGCAGAGTTGTCAGACATTTCAGATATATAGACTCACCTCGGCCGATTTTGCATAAAGTGCTGACCACCGAATATGACCAGCATGTAGATGCCGCAGTAGTAGAACACCCATGTCCAGTTCTCCAGCATCCACTTCCGCGTGCGCTGGTGTATGAAGTCGTTCTCAAAGTCGAAGATGTACGAGTAGTTGGGCGTAACACTAATATCCATATTGATCATTGTGCTGGGTCTACGGAGTTATGTTTTTGGTGGCTATGTTAGCTTTGGCTTGTGTGCTGCAAGAAATTGTAAACAAATGGGAAATTAGGTTTGTAATAATGAATTTATACAGAGAGGTTTTTGCAATTAAAAAGTCTATTCTTTAGGCTTTTAATGCCTTTGAACCTTAAGCCCGATTTAGACAAGATTTTACTATTTATTAATAAACTCAATTATTTTGAATATATTTATTATTAAGCATTTTTATGTATTTTACTTTTAATTTTGTACTATTAAATATTTTTAAAGTTAAAATGTATATCTTGTTAGAAGCCTTAAACATGTGGAGATCATTATACCTTTTTTTTTAATTTTATATTTTAACACTAACAACTTTTAAAGTGTCTTAAATTATGGTTTTAATTAAATAATTATTCATTTAATTGATTTATTTTTCAGTATTTGGATTAAAATTTAAAAAACAATTTACCTTATCAATTTAAATTGCAGAAAATAACAAAACGAACTAGTAGTTGTTTGAATTCGATATTGTAAGATATAGATAAAATATCTTTGAACTGCTAGACAATCTTTATCTCTAACTTAAAGTCTTTAAAATACGAATTTTTAGGTATTGATAAAAATTTGTTGAATGGTCGGGAATTCTATTACGTGCCAATTTTCTGATTCAATAAATATGAATTATATAAAAATAGATCTCTACTCTCTGCTTATAATTTCTAAAGCCGATTTTTTTATAATATATATAATAATCGCTTATATATATAATTTAATCGCTTTCACACGTAAATGAGGAATTTGCACGGAAATATGTAAAGTTAAATTCATAGGAAATTTCGCCACCACTCCCCCATACAACACCCACACACACACATTTAGCAGCTTAAAGCGCGCGTTTTGACGCATAAATTTCTCGGCGACCTTCCTATGTCCCTCCCTCCCAGCCACCCGCTCTTTCTCTCTCTCTCTCCAGCCGCAGAGATTCCATTGATTTTGCGAAAATTAAACCTACAATAAAAAAACTCCTCCATCCCTTTCGCGCCCAAAAGAGCGGGTGTGTGTGCTTGCACTTTTCATGAATGGCGCACGCTTTGTGGTCATCTTCGCCTTCATTCTTCCGCTTTTCACACTTCCCACACCTCAAATAGATACACAAACAAATTCGGTGGCACGGGCGCTCGGAGATGGGAGGAGGTGGCTGCAGCTGTAACGGTAACTGTAACTGTAGTTGTGGTGGTTTTTGGGAGAGCGTCCGTCTAGCCAATCCCTCTTCCTCATCCTCTCTATCGCTCTGTGTCTCTCTTTGGCTATGGCCAAGTCTCGTGCGAATAAAAAGAACTTGGAAAAAGGAATGCATGCATAAGCTAACAGCAGAAATACAAATGAGGCTGAAAACACACACTTTTGCCGGTGGGGGAAATTATTTGAATGCCTAATTGCATGCCAGACACGCGACAGCTTGCCTACGCTCTCCCACACGCACTCTCACTCACTCGCTCTCGCACATACAGGTGATTTTGTTTCGGTTTGAGCTTAGCTTTGGAAGCTTTTTAGTTGTTTTATTTCTTTTTCTGTTTCTTTTTTCAAGTAACATATCCGGTTTTTTGCGCGAACGCTTTCAAAAATTTCTAGTGAAATTTCGTTTGTGAACCTTAGCGGTTTTCATGTTTCCAAAACATCACACCATAATTCTCTCTCTCAATTGCTCCCCCTCACTCTTGGGCGCTCTCTCTTGCTCTCGTGCAAAAAACACGCGTTCCTCCTTCGCATTCATCTTCTAGCTTTTTTTTCGGTTCCTCTGCTCCTGAACTTGCGGAACTATGTAATCGATAAAGTACGTTAAATCAGCAAAGTCTGGAGAATACGTTTTTTTTTCCTTCCTTGCTTTCGCTCTCGCTCTCTTGCAGCATCGGCGAAAAAAGGGGCAACAAAAAATAAACGGAAGAACAACCACCACAGAAAACATCAACGAGGCACACGCACTCACACAAGTACCTCCGTAAACCGTAACTATTTTAGGATGCTGATAATTATGAGATATTTACTTTGCTCACCGCTTCTTTCCGCACTCAGATTTAAACACTTCACACACTTTTCCCAGCAGTTAAGCAATTCAAACTCGCCGGGCTAAACCTAAACTGACCGCTTCGAAATGAGAATACAGTAACTTATAGTGTTTATATATCAACATATCGATATATCGATATTTTCTTTTCTAAGGATGACATATTTATGTCACGAATTTTGTTTTGCGCAAATATCGAAATAGCGATTTTTTATCAAGACGGAATACATGAATTAAAATATATGAAAGCCTGAGCATGCATGAAGAAAAATTGTATAAATGGGTGTCCTTTGTCTTCAATGTTTTCGAAATATAAAATCGGCATCAAAAAAACATCGGAAAACATCACCCAAAATAAATCGATCCATCGTAAAAATTTGAAATAAAGGACGTTATACTGTTCTTAAATATGCCCCGATGCGGAATAATGTTTATTAATTTAAAGTGTAACCGCTTTTTTCATTTGTTGCTTGGCATTTTTTTCGGTCTTACTTTGTTGACAACCGCCAACATTTAAAACAACAGACATATTGATTCTTCGTTTCAGATTAATAAAGTGTCCTTAAGCTATTGATATACTGCGCTTGCCTTGGACAGCTCCCAGTACATGTAAACCCAGTCGAGCGGCCATAGAAGCTAATGCTCTTAGTTAATAAGTTAGCTTTTAGTTAATAACCAATTGTTAGCCTTATAGGTTAAAGTGGTGAGGCCCTCCACGAGCCTCCAATTAGAGCTGTGCTCCGTTTTGTTAACCTTATATAAATACATAAATTCTTTTCGCACTTATCGATCGCTGATATGAACTTTATACATATATAGGATATAGGATAATAGTTTTGGTTCGGACTTACCCGCATTAGAGGACACTCAATTATTAGCTTTCATCGCCACACCGCAGACTTGGCCGAGATAATTATGTCCTTTGGAGTGCAGAGCTTCTTCACACAGTTATTTACACACTTTTTAAGACACGATTGCTAACACGGATGTGAACGGGTGGAAAGCCGCGGACAGACTGAGGCTTCTTCGGCGAGGCGCCTCTATTTATAAGTATGGGAAATGGAGAAAGAGATCGAGAGATAGATCGAGAGAAAAAAAGAGATAGAGGGAAATACAGAGAGCGAGCGAGATAGATGGAGGGAGAGAATGATAGATCGAGTCAGAAATATTAAGAGAATTGTGAGAGAGAGATTATTATATATATTATATAGAGAAATTGAGCTAGAGTTTGCGAGAAATAGTGAGATATAGTGAACTTGGCGGAGAAAGAAAGAAACTCAGAGAAATAGTGGGACGGGACATTTAGTTGGACTCACAAGGCCCTTGTAATAATAATAGTTTGACTCACAATGAAAAAATAATTATGATTTCACGATATATCTCTATAAACCTATTTTTCTAAGTTTCTTTCTTTCTCTGCAAATTTCTCTATATCTCACTATCCCTGGCCAAACTCTATCTATATTTATCTCTCTCGCTCACGTTTCTGACTCGATCCATAATTCTCTCCCTCTATCTTACTCTCTCTCTGTCTCTATCTATCCCTCTCTTACTATCTCTTTCTCTCTTTCTGTGTATATGTCCCTCTCGCTATTTCCCCTATCTCTCTCTATTTTTCTCTCGACCTATCACTCTCTCTCTCTATCGATCAACATCTCTTTCTCCATGTCTCAAACTTATAAATAGAGGCGCCTCGCCGCAGCAGCCTCAGTAGTCCGCGGCTTTCCACCCGTTCACATCCGTGTTAGCAATCGTGTCTTAAAAAGTGTGTAAATAATTGTGTTTATAACTGTGTGAAGAAGCTCTGGGCTCGAAAGGACTTAATCATCGGCCAAGTCTGCGGTGTGGCGACGAAAGGTAACGTGTCCCCTACTGCAGGTAAGTCCTAGACAGTCTGTTATATTAAAATAGTATCATAAAGTTACAAAAATATAGCAGTAAATTATTTGTAATAAATTTTTATTTAAGGAAGCTTAAATGGATAAATATTAATTTCACAATAAATATTAATACTTGTTCTGAAAGGAGTTTTTTGTACCTTAATGGATATTGAGGCTAAAACCAGAACTTATTAAATATTCAATAATCATAATTCCATTTTCAATTAACCTGTTAACTGTATTTGTATTATATTATTCGTTTTTATTTAACAATATATAAATATATAAGGGAATAACAACATGAATAAATAAGCTAGTTAAGCTTTGTGAATTTTAGCGCGGACTCAAACCCTTGTAGCAGAAACCATTTAAAAATGATTCCGCCACTTATTAATGGTAATCGTTATCGACCGTTAAATAATCTTGCAGAAGTATTTCAGATCTTCTTCTGTAGATCAGAAATATAAATTATCAGATTCTAACAATGCATAGTTCAAATAGGATTAATTATAGTTTAATTTCCCGGGTCGCTCGATACGAGCCAGAATTTCCATAGATTTCAATAAAAACTACTCCACTAAAACATCAATAAATCCACTTGTAACTTTCAGCGGTTGTGCTTTTATTTTATTAGGCTAATGTACGCTTAATTTAGGGTTTAGTTGAAGAAGGAATGAGAGCGAAATTAATCGTATTAAAGCGTTATACCAGGCAACGTATAAGCTGCGATGCCACACTACGATCTAAGGTCCTACGTGGCTACTTAGTAATACCCTACTAGATCACAGTTGGTGGGGGGAGGCTTTGAGAAGCTCTGTTCTGATGTGAGCTGGAACTAGAAGAGACTCATGGAGGACACGTTCTCCGAGAGGATCATCTTCTGGACGTCGCAGAAGACGTCGCGGATACACCGAGTGTCCGTGGCGACCGTGAAATGGTAATAGCATTCCCGTTCGGAGGTGTTCAGATCCACCTGGTTCCGGGAGTGGCGCTTGAAGGGTTCCTTGGTGATGTCCACCAGCTTCTGCTTGATGAACATCTTCGTCCAGTCGCTCTCGTCGAAGCAATTGTCCTGCTGCGGCCGCTTGCAGAACTCCTCGTACTCGGGGAAGTAGTCAACGATGTGCTTGCCAGCCCGGATCTTCCGATCCATGATGTCGTACTTGTTGAGGAACACGATCAGTCCGGCGGAGGCAAGGAAACGATTCTGCCACACCGCCCGAAACAGCTTGAGCGCCTCCTGCAATCGATTCTGGGTGGGATCCTCGCGCAGATTCTGATCGAATTCGCTGCAGGATATCAGGAATAACACCGCCTGGATGCCCTCGAAGACCTGGATCCACTTGTTGCGCTGATCCCGCTGGCCGCCGACGTCGTACATGCGGAATTCCTGCTCGCCACCACCCATGCTTTTGGGTATGGGCACACGGAACGTGATCTGTGAGATGCCAGTGGTGATCTTTCGACTGTGCAGGATGTCCTCGGTGCTGGGTATATACTCCTCATCGCTGATCCTGGCAAAGTTGTCCAGGAAACTGTAAGAGAAAGGAGTAAAGAGTTAGTAAAGGCTTTTCTGGGATCCTTTTTAAGATCATCGATCTAAAAAGTTAGTCCTGGCTTGGTAATACTTACTATTTAGCGCTATCCAGCAGGGGAAATTCACTCGAGCGATCGTAGCAGGCACGGATGCCCACATCGTTCCACAGAGTTGTGACATGGTCGCAGTACTCCTGCAAAAATAGAAAAAGTAATCCAAAAATGAGTAAGGTTTAAAGGTCTATCAACTCCTCAGACAGCACTAAAAAAATACAAGGCTAACCCAGTCGTAAAACTGTCTGACTAAAGCCTGGCAATGACTGTTCTTTTCGTTTTTAGTTATTATATAGGTCGGAACCATGGAGATTGGATTACTATCATAAAGGCTACGTGCTGCCGAGTCAATATCTTGGGTATTTCTTCTCCTAAAAATCTGTCATAAAATCTGAGGGGAAATTTGCTACCCCAAAAAAATATACTTCCTTTCTTAATCATTTTTTTTATGCTTGCCATTACTCATTATTGGGGTAAAACATAAACCCCTGGGTGAGTGACTGACGTCCCGCCCTCTCGGAGACTTGGACAGCCTTGCTAATCTTATCGTAAGCCATATAATGACCACTGGAGGTAATAGATATAAGTATTTGGAAATGAGAGCCGCCTACTCCGAGGCATGAATCATCTGCAAAGAGCATTGCAGCTGCGGCAAACCTAAACAAAAAAAAAAATCAAAACTTTATGTTCCAGGAAGTCCGCTTTACAAACACTTGTTTTGGAAAGTTTTCAGACATTCCGCAGCGCCTAATGGATGGGCTATCAATCAAACCAGCCGCCCACCGATAACGGCAAGTCGATCGATCGATCGGGCAAAGCCAGTGGAGATTTGACGCAAGTCCCAGGCGGCATTCAAAGTCGTTTGCCTGGATTTTCGACCAGCACTATATGTATATGTCACAGCACAACACATTCTGAAGTGCAGCGGGGATAAGATACTAGGGACCCTCGAATCGGAACCGAAACTCACCTCGTTCATGTACTCGGGAGCGGATCCGGGCAGGGAGAGTATATAGTCGGCGGATCGTTCGCTGGTGCAGCTGCCAAAGTCGATCCCCAGGAGACCCATCTGGCCCACCAATTGCAGGATTGACTCGTGGATGTTCTGGTATATTTCGGGGATCTTCTCGCGCCGCTCACTGCAAAGGAGAGAAAGGAGGGAGAGGGTTCTTTGAGTATATGCAAATAACTAAGACGTAATTTTGTACGAATTCTTGAATGTTAAGCCTAACACCTGACAAATTTTCAACCACTTGGCTTCCAGTTATAGATAGTGATGTCGACACCTGCGTTTCCTTGTTAGATATTTATCTTCTTATGTGGAATTATGTTTCAGAACTCTATTATACTGGTTTTTATTGATTTTAATCAAGTTCTATAGGTATTGATTTCCCATAATTCCCATGAATAATTACTAAAGCTTGGATACTTACTCATCGGTGAATCCGTTGATGTGCAGTATCCGCATTTGTTTGATGATGGTGGTCTTGCCGGACTCGGCGGTGCCCAACAGCAGGATCTTCACGGTGGTATCCCGCACGCCCTTGGTCAGGTCCTTGAGCATGTGATGATCATGCATGGACTGCACCTGCACCTCCTTCTCCTGCCCCATCACGGCCGCCGGCTTTGAAGGTTGCTGGCGCAAACAGCGCAAAAGTCTGCAGAGAAAAGAACAGAAGGCAAATTTGCTTAGCATTTGCTTGTTCGGTGTGGTGACTTCTAAGGAAAAACACGCCGATCAGGGCTCTATATATAGTAGATAAATATTAGCATACACCCCAAAGACAGCACTCTGTAGACTCTAACGCTAGAGGGGGATGTATATGTTTAATTAAAAGCACACAGAAGCCGGAGACGACAGATAGGGGGATACGGTTCCCACTACGGCTCCAACTACATACGTGGACTACACTACGCAAAAGATAAAGCCGCCATGGACCCGAAATGGAGCCGGGAGAGGGATCGGAGGCATCGGAGGGGCGGTGTCTGGCCGAGACCGAATCTGACGCATTCCGAATACACACGGAATAACGCCAATAATTGCAATCAGTTGGGAACAAGCTTTAATTATGATAGAGAGAGCAGAGTACAGTGCGTACTACTAAGGGGAAAAAACAAACAAACCTGTTTAAAATATATACTAGCCAAGCCCAAAGAAATTTGCAAACTCATCCCAACAAGGCAGGAATTGTTTACTCTGCGTCTTAATATCAAAGTGTAAATACCAAAAGTCATTACTGAGTCATTACGACAAAAGTTCTGCCACACAATAATGGAATTATCGAATTTCTTGTAATGGTAAAATAAATATTTAAGCTACGACCTAACCACCTGTTAGATTCAAGTGCCAAGAAGTTGAAGTAGAAGTGAGTTTCTTGAGGAGAAAGACATATTATTATCAGTAGAGACCATTGAGAATGGTTGTCAAACAAGATGAAGTACTTCGGGTCCTACTCCTGCTCTTGGGTTCATAATGTTTCCAAGACGCAAAAATTGATCAATTACACTTGTTTCTGAAGTTAATTACTTGGTTATGAAGCAGACTTTAGGTAACATAGAGTGCGAAATCAAGAGGCGGAGCAATTAGAAATTCAATCACTGAAGATCCTATAATTTTATAATTGGGTTATGGGGACTCTGATTCGATCACGTTTTAAGATATCGCGAGACGACCTCAACAACAAATAATGATTATGATCCTCCAAGCAATAACGAAATAAATTCCCTGACTAATTGGACTAATTGGAACCGTGGAAAAATTCAGCTTGGCCCGCTGCTAAACGCACTTTGCACCAGAGGGGGACATGATATCTGCCCATAAATCGAGTCAGGTGAAAATCATTCACATCGGGATCGGGCTGTCGAGAGGGGGGAGCTGGGCGCTAGCTGGCTTTATGGCCGGCAATTCTAATTGGACGATTGCCAAAAAACTTACTCAAGACCATTGGCTACACGATGGCCTTCTTATCGACGGCGCCCGCCACTCCAGATACGAGGCACAGCGCCCCTTATCGAGCCAACCCTCCTCCAAGCTCACTCACAGCCTTTGCATCGATCAATACAAGGTATGATGAAACCCTTTCCTTCTTTCATTTAAATACAACTCTTCTTCTGTCCTAACCATAACCTAGCCACCACGATTTATGGTTCACTTTTTTAATGAAAATTAATCATGAATTTTTCCCGAAATATTGGGTATTTTTCTGACTGAGTGTGGCTATCTTTACGGCATAGACTGTAATTTCTTACTAGATTTTTCATTTTTTAACTGACCCAATAAATGTAGCTGAAGTATTTATGATCAATTTACAAACAAAGAATATTGAAACCCTTCTAATCAGTGTCCATTGACCTCCTACCGTTTTCCAGCCTGGCAACTAACTTACAAAGTTTTTGCGCTCGAATGGAGAAAAGCAAATAAACATTAGTTGGCACCCTGACAGGTGCCAAATCGAACGTGCGGCTAATCTAAACAAATAACCATAAAATTGTATAATTTATTCAAAGATAATATATCGGTTAGCGGTAATTAACTTTTGGAGAGCCAAAGATGCGTCAGACCGGGTTGAGGTAATAATGAGAAGCGCAGAGAAGGGATTGCGTCAGCCGCCTTAGGTGGGTGGTATGAGAAGCGCAGAGAGAGGTTCTGTCAAAAACAACTTATTATTTAAAGCGAATGGGTGATCCTTAGGAAGAACCAACATATTGTCGATCATTTTTTTGTCTAGGGTACGCCACTTTTCGTGCAAATCATGCCATAAACCTCATATTTAGTTAGCAAAGGTCAATCGTTTTGTGGCCCGTTCATAAACTTAATTTGCATTATCTGGCCGACTGGCTGTCTGATTTGGGCAGCCCGAAAAAAGAGTGATTAGCCGCAAATATAGAATGCATATGTATATATTGGATATTCCGCCATGATATCACCCGATCCGCCGGCCACCGATAGGAAAACCTGGTATATATTCTCTCAAAGGTAATGCAATCCCATTGGTTTAGCTTATCGAAAGCTGATTGAAGGTTCGTTCCACAGTTTCTGTGATTTTCGGGGCCTTTCCGAGTTAACGGGAAGTTCGAGCTGATACCAAGCTATCGTTAATCATAATATATATAATATCAAATAGACCTAGTTTCCTAGAAGCTAGAGGGGCAGCACACCAACCTTAATTTCATGCTTCTGAGTGTTGTATCAATCGTGCTCGATTGCTTCAGTTTTCCGCTTTATTTATTCACTTTTGTTTTTTCACTTGGAGCACACTTTGTTATTGAATTCTTTAAATTCTGTGGACTGGATTATGTTTACAGTTCTTTGGCCAGGCTATATGGCTATATGTTTATCGAGCACTTGAGTTCTTGTCACCGCTTTAATAATAATATCCATTTGTTTGTATCACTTGGGAACTTTTGCTGTTGATGTTTTCAGGCTTTCAATATTAGCCTTCGGCCCGAAGCACGTCTAACTCGGTTTTATGATCACACAGCACTGAAACGGCCAGTCAACGGGCCGATTTCTTAAATATCAGCTCGGTTCCATTCACCACCTGAGATAAGACCCCGAAAAAAGAGAGGGAATCGAATGGCAGCGAGAGCGAATTTTGCTGATGTGTATGGTTTTCCGGGGAGATTGTGTGGAGGCGACGGACGGACTCATGGCAGCCACGAATCGTTTGTTAATTGCTTGTACGGGTGTTCAAAGTAAGAATGTACATTATCAGTGATAAGATAGCAGCCAGCGAGCAGCAGCGACACACCGTCGACCCACACAAAAGGCCAGAAAGAGAGTTATCCAAAGAGAATCACTAACAGTAGCTCTTAAGCGCGAAAATAATAACAAAGTCATCGTCATAATTGCTTCGTAAAAGTTATATAGGACGAAAGTGTCACACATAGAGAAATTTCGGCTATTATAATTGCAAATTTATAAACATGAAATCATTTATTAATAACAAGAACTTTTGGCTTGCTTTTGGGAAATCTTGAAGTACTTGAAATCGTTAAAACCTATGTCACAAATTCATTAATTTCAGTTCGGAAACCCTTACCGGGCTAGATTTAATTGGGTTAATAATCTGTTTACTTCAATTAAAATTTGTAAGATTTAAAATTTTTGTCAATTTTTGATAATTTTAATGATGTTACCCCTTGTATAATTGTGAAAAAATTAGTTAAATATTTTTGTTGTGCCGGACACTGCTAGATCGATTCAGCGTTGATGCTGAACAAGAATATATATGATTTATAGGGTTGCAAATGTATCCGTAACTTGATGTTATTAAATTCATTTCCTTTTATGGTATTATTTTATGGTAAAATTAAATAGAAATATGTAAAAAATTATAAAGAAACCAAAATACAGTCCAAAAATAATATATCATATATTTTGATGGGTTTTCTTAATAAATAAATCTTTAAGTACCATAAGATAAAATTGTAGTTAACTTTGACACCCAAAGTTTCATTATAATGTCTTCATCAGTTAAAAAGTTATAGGAATGTAAAGGAATACCTCTGCATACATTATAATATAATATGGTATTCAAACCCAAATATCGTTTAATGGGTATCCCTAATTTGGATAATTATTTAGTACAATAAATCCGGATAATATTTAACGTTTTAATTCAAAAATGCATTAAAATAGCTTTTAAAAGAACAAAGTTATATGAATTTTAAGAAATTCTCCTTTATATTATACAGACCTTTCTATGACCTACCGCGTGTATACCTTTTCCCTTCATTTTTATAAAAAAATTCATTAAAATAGCTTTTCAAAGAACAAAGCTATAGGAGTTTTAGGAAATTCTCCTTCATAGAATTTATTATACAGGCCTTTCTATGACCTACCGCGGGTATCCTTTTCCCCTTCATTTTTATACAAAAATTCATTAAAATAGCTTTTCAAAGAACAAAGTTATGGGAATTTTAAGAAATTCTCCTTCGTAGAATTTATACAGGTAATACAGACCTTTCTACGGGTATACTTTTCCCTTAATTGAAAGTCCCTTGTACTAAACCTCTTTCAAACCACTGTTTCATCAATTTTGGAATGGAACTTTACTCCTCTTCAGTGGGCGCCGCCCTTGACAACTGAAACTGCACTCGAACTGGCTGGCGAGGATTACGAGGGTCGATAGAGTTGGAGACTGATTGTTTGCATACTGAAGCAATTGTTGTTTTGCAACAATAGTTTCGCACTCCAGAAAGCGAGGGGCGGCACTCGAGGGAACTGCGGTACATGTAATTAAAATAACGAGAACCCGAAGGGATCCAAAACCTTATCGCTAGATAGATAGACCCAGATTTGACCCAGTGCAGGGGCTCAAGGATGGAAACCTTGACGGTTCATGGCGGTTCACTCGCTAGATTGAGGCGTTGAACCCCCGGATACCCATCTGGGGCTCTCCTTTACGATTGATTTCAGAAGTACTGTCGTCGGCTGACTCTTATCGGACGACAGAGTCAGTCAATGGGCTCTGTGATTTTCTGCTCTTATTTTATGGATTTATTTGCTTGTTTGCAAAACGTCTGTGTCTGGCGACAGGGAAAGCTGGGAAAGAAAGGGTGTGGGCTGGGCCGGTGAGATAGTCATTCCATTTCGGCAATTAGCAATTTGGCGGAGCCGAAAAATTTTCCTACAAATTGAAAGCCATAAACCTGGGGGTTTATGGATCCGAGCCCCCTCGTTCGGGGCGTACGTATTGTACTTCTGGCTAAAAAAGTTGCTAATTTGAACCCGCGCGTAGACACTCATTTCGCCAGAACTGGCTCAGTTTCAATTAGTTTGGCACACGTTAAGGGTTGGCTACCACCACTTGCCACTTGCGGAATGGAATTTCAACTATTTTGTTTTGTTCACAAGATTGAAATTCAGTTGAAGAATGTACATACAGACCCGAAAAACAAGTCGCCATTCATTTCTCAGTATCAGTCGCGATTTGATTTAGGATTTCGCCTCTCCAACTGGCTTGGATTTCCGCTTCTTTGACCGGAATGCGAAATCGAGCGATCTGCCACCCGATCGTATGACTGACTAACCAAACTGAATGCCCAAATAGTCAGTCCCCTCCTCGACGCGTTTTTGCATTATATAAAATAAAAATCTGATGGCGCTGCGGGCGATATAAGGCCGTAAATCTTGATCCGATTGGAACCCATTTTGGTGGGGAACACGACGTAGCCGGAGCGGATCGGTGGCGCTAATCATGTGGAACCTCTTTCTTCGCCCGAAATATTAATCTCGGCCTGATAATGCACGGGGGTAGGAGGTAGCGAGAGAGAGAGCAGCATAATACTTGAGAACCCGATATTGGGTATAAATTAATGGGCAGCTAACGATGCGAAACTGTACTCTTAGTCGTCGATTTGGAAAGCTATAATTGAGGGTGTAAATCACTTAATTAGGCTGTTAATCTCAGGAAATGAGTTAAAATAATAATCCCATTGAAGAAATGCTTTAAAATAATAATCCCATTGAGCTCTTTGTGCAACCAGAAAGCTAATACTAATGATTACAGTCATTTATCGGTATATCATGTCCAGGGTTTTATGATATTGTAAAAGCTTATTGCTTTCTGGGAATAATAAAATTAATGACTAAGGATTCAAAATGTGACCTAACTTGATTGTACATTCTTGAAATATTTTTAAAAATTAACAAGACAATGTAATAAATGGAATGTAAGTTTTCAATGTTCCCAACCGTTTTCCGTTTAAATATTCAAGGAAAAGGAAGATAAGCTCCAAATTCCAGTTGTAATGCGTCAGAAAAATAGGAAACAATTCCAGCTATGTGCTCGTTTATGGTAGTAGACCTGTTTTTTACCCTTGGCTTAAGGCACTCGACCGATACGCGAGGAGCAGGCCCCCTGACATCACGCAACCAACCCAACACGTAAGCTGCTAATTCCGTTGGATCTGGCGTCTTGGTCGAACGTGATCCCGATCCATCAAGTGGGCTCCTGATATCACTGTCCACCTAGCTGATAGATATAGCTCCACTCCGGTGTTATTTGTCTAATTCGACAGCAGGGCCCAAGAGGGAGATAAACGGCGAGGCGCTATAATTTGGCCATTGTTTTTGTTACTGTTTTTGTTTGTGTTTTAGCTGCAATGTGTTGACAAGCATTTTGATTAAGGAACGATGGGCTCTAACAGGGAAGTGGGAGTGGGTGCGCTGGGCACGTCTCTGGTTCATGTGTGGTACGTCGGATAATGATGTACGAGGTTCAGGTTGAAGTTGAATGATAGCCATGCTGGGAAAAACAAGTGATTCACATGGATATCTGTTCCCTACTTTTTTTTCTGTTTGGGGGGAAGAGATACCAATGAAGAGAGTTACGAAACCAAGTCAGACGCTGACAAGGTCGTTTCTAAATACGAGATTTGTAAGTCCCCGCCATCGAACAACCTGTCTTAATTGCCTTCTTGAGATATAATAAAGGGTACAACGCATTTCATAACCTAGGAGGAGTTAAGGTCCGCTAATAGAGTTAAGCCTGCTATTATTAGGTTGTAATTGCCGTAAATCAAGCACCTTATATACCTCTGAGTGCCATTGTCCTTACACAGAAAACAAAACTGTTGAGAAATCGCTAATTCTGCAAATAGAATTCTTGCTTTAAATGCGCCAACCCATTATAAAGATGTCGAGATTATCGGTACTTAATCGCCAAATAATTGGCGCGCCGTCGTAAAGATGTACATACCTATATGGAGGAGAACCACTCTGAAACCACTCTTCACGCTGAATTTTAGGAGCCACTTCAGACGACCACCACGATGGGTGTTAGCCACCGTCCGAGCACGTGTTTTTGGCACCCACTTTGGTCCCGTATCTATCGGGAGGCAAGAGTGGGCTAGATTTAGATTCCTATATGCAAACAACTCTTGTTTATTATTACTAGTGTTTGGCATTATCTTTTTGTAATACTGACCCATCGGAGAGGGTCAGTTTTCAGTCACTTCAATGACAGGTGCTCGTCCAGAGCTCCCTCGATAAAGAAAGGGGGAAGCTTAAGTGCTGAGATAAGCTCATAATTAAGGCTACATCAAGGCAGGCCGAAGTCGGGGATACTCTCTTGTAGAGTTGGGCAGCGAAAATCAACTTGGGAGCATCATAATTTACCGGAAATCTAATAATCCTTAGCTTTTCTTCAATAATGTGTTTTCAATAACGAACAAAAATAGCTCTGAACTCTCTGCTCCTTTTTATAGTTCGTGTTTTGAGCTCTTTGCAGAACAGGTCCATGTCGATGACTTGTTTATTTATTCAGGGGGATTCCCTTATCTCGTTCACCATCGATTACATACCTCGCACAAGTGATTTAGGACCCTGATAACCTAATCGTTGGCAAGCGTTTAAAGCTTCTAGCTCTGGGGTTAATCTCTTACCAGGTCAACAAGCTTGCTAGAACACCCAATAAAAACATGTGACTGAGGCAAGGATTCTAATTAAATATATGTATATTATAATATGCTTTACAACTAGGCGGAAACAAAGAATCGAATGTATTGCGACAACACACGCAGCGGAAGTGGCTCCTCCTTCTACTTCTTCTCATCATCCCAACCGCCACTCCGCATCACTTCAAGATGGACCATTTGAGTTGTTCGCGCGCCGATTGCAGAACCTAAAAAATAGATAGCACACGACACATATAGAAATACAGCAGTTATATCGAGCAATTAGGTAATTAATCAAAGTCAGGTAAGAGCAAAAGCCTCTAGAACATAGTTATCAGGCATACACATTTATTAGATCGTTTGCAGACAGTACAAAGAAATGGGGGCTATTTTTAGGGGAAAGTAATCATCAGAACGAAGTACACAAAATTAAACAAAAAGGGCAAGACTATATATAAATCTAAGAAAAGTCTTTTTTAAACACAAAGGTTAATGACTGTTAGGTTTTAGTAAACACATAGCAGGGGAAAACATGTACAATTAATCCAAATTAAATGAGAAATGTATTAATAAACACAAAGACAGCGCAAAAGGCCTACCTTACGAACTCCTTTCAGCTAACGAAAGAACTAAAAATGAGCATAAAGTTCCAAAATACATATTAATCGTTTTTATTTAATCATCATTACGAATACAACGAAATGAGGTCAATTTTTAAGGTAAAACTAGTCCAAATTACGAAACAAAACTAGACAGAAACTATAAACTAAATGTTTTTTGATCAAAGGGCCTACTAATTAACGTACAAGACACTTAAACGAGCTACCAAGTAAAGTAGGGTGGAGTAGAGGCTACCAAAATAGACCATTTAGGGTGTTAGTTACCTGGGCAACGGTCTGTTCAGCAATGGGAATGTCATCGTTGCGCAGATCGACGCGTTTCACTACGGACGAAGGATCGGCATCCAGGATAATGCTGTTTTAGAATATAAATTAGGTTAATAGAATCAAAAGCTATATAGAAATGATGGAAAAACAGTGATGGGGAAGTGTATGATTACATTCTGGTACTTTTATGGAAACCTAAGCTAAAAGACTTAAATAAAAGCGTTTTGAGGCTGTAGAAAATTTAAAATATATCCTTTTTAGGAACAAAGACTTTAAAATCAGCCATGAAAATGACCCTAAAAGGCACCCAAATTATTCAAGTTTCCTGAACTTAAAGACTACCTCCCATCACTGCATTTCCCACTAAAGTAAATACCCACCCTCCGTCACAGATCTCATCAAAGGCCAGCATAATGATCTCCAGGTTTTCCAGCACCAGCCGCTTCTCCACATTCTTTTTGAGAATCAGACTGATGGAGTCGTACAGGCAGTTGAGCACGGACAGGAGGATAAGTTCGTTTTCGTAGGCGGTGCCCATCACGTAGAAAAACAAGTCCACGTTGCTCTTGTAGACGCAGGTGAGGCCGTCCAGCATGATGATTTCCGTGTTGGACCGGTGCGTCTTGTTGAAGAGGTTCTTTTCAAAGGCCTTCTGTTCCTTCAACGTGGACAGGATGTTCTTGTCGTAGTACTTGGCCAATATCCGGTTGCCGTCGTTGTCCATGATGCACATGCCCTTGATGATATCCTGCGCCAATGGGGACACATTAAAATGAGCCAGTAATTTATAAATTTAGCCAGTTACCATCATAAATCCGTCCATTTTCGCAATTTTTTTTTGTTTTCGTGTCTTACACGTCACATTAGAGATGGCCAAGTCATCGATTGCGGCAAGATTATCGCGGTTCACGAATAGTCATCGATATATCGTTGGCCTTTTCCTACCGCGAATAGTATATCGATATATTTGTTCGAAATCGACTATTTAGCACATTTAGCACAGTTATTTGAATTGTTGGCGCTCTTGCAAATATTTTTGTATGCGTGCATAAAAAAGACAAAATTTATTTGTTTTTGCAATTTTAAAACCGAGTAGGCAAAAGAAAAAGTTGTGTTTGACTGTTTTTGGGTTAAAACAAAGCATAGGAATAGAAAGCACCTGTCAACAACCTAAATTTTGATTAATTCGTAAAATATACAGAAACACGTACAAATTATTTGCGCTTAGCTAACGAAATTGTTTCGATTCGATTGTGTACATCTATTTTTTTAATTTAATTTCAAATAAAACCCATCCCGATGGACATACTGCAGGATGAGTTTGTTATCCCCCATGAGGAGGAGATGGACCACGAGCACGAGTACGGGGAGCCTAAGGTTGCTGCAACCAAAATGCTGCGATCTGCAAGGCGTCGTCATAATCATGACGTCAATCTCACCGGTAACAATACGACTGTTGCCGCTCATGTGGTGGCGGCCAAGCCGAAACCACTGAAGCCGGAGTCGAAGAAGCTGCGCAAAAAGCTGACCGAGTGCGAACAGGAGAAAAACTCACTGGCCCAGGCCATTCAAGACAAGAATCAAGAGATTTGTGACCTCAAAAAGTCTGTGGATTCGCTTAATGATGTCTTGAACTCGGTGCCCATAGATGAGCTGCGCTGCAACTCCTCGATAGCCAGCACCAAGATCCTGGATTTGAGCAAGAAGAACCGTATGATGCGCGCCGAACTTGAGCAGACAAAGTCTCGGCTGAGCAAGAAGGAGGCTCAGATCGAGAAGCTGGACCGAGATGTGCGCACCCACAAGGAGATGCTGCAGGCCAATCAGGATCTGCTAAAGAAAGGCACCTCTGCCGACGAGCTGCAGGCCAAGATCAACAGCATGCAGCAGAAGCTGTTCGAGACGAGGAACAAAAACACTGAGCTGCAAACCCAACTGAAGTTGGCACAAAAGTGCCTGCAGCATGAGATCGGAAGTGATTCCATAAATGTCAATATACTGGCCAACAACCTCAATCAGGCCAACTGGCGTGGTCGCGCCCAGCAAATCATCACGCTCACCCAGAAGGTGCAGGAGCTGAAAGCCCGCCTAGACTCCTACGAGGATCGTTCTCTGGATCGTGGCGTGGGAGACTATGCTCCGGTGCCTATGGGCTCCGATCTGGACAAGGTGCACAGCAGTCCTCGGTCCTGTCACGCCAGCCTGGGTGGAGGAGATGGCGCCACCACTGCATCCTTCGATCGCTTCACGCCTGGCGTGCGAAAGAGCGAGATCCTGCATCGGGCCAAAGTTGAGGCCTTGGAAAAGGAGATCATGAATCTCCAGGGCCAATTGGAGGAACAACGCAGCAAGACCTTGGCCCTAAAGGTGCGCAACAAGACCCTCAACGAGGACCTGATCAAGTATAAGATTCGCTCCACCGAACTCGAGGAGCAGACTGACTTCAATGGGATCAACATCAACACAATGAACGACAAGCTCTCCAAGCAGCGCCAGCAGTACGAGATGCGGATGGACGATGCACGTGCCGAGTTGATCCGGATTACCGAGGAGCGGGATACCGCTCGTCGTCAAATGGAGGAGCTGAGCAGCATGCATCTAGAGCTGCAGTCGGTAATCAAGCAAAAGGAGGTGGAGGTTGCAAGTCTGCAGGATATGGCCAAGAAGCTGGAGATGGATCTGCGCGCCGTCACTGGGGGATTCCTCTTCTCCTGCCGCGAGTTTCGAAAGGTGAGGGCATTTCAGATCTTAAATAATAAGTTAGCAAAGCATTATTTCGATGATTCCTTTGCAGGAAGAATATGTGGGCATCTTGGATGCTTTGGAGGTGGAGAAGAACCAGCTAATGTTGCTCAACAAGAATCTAAACGAACGCTTGGAGACGGAGCGCACCAAGGTTGAGGCAACGCAGGAACAGATGGCTAAACACAAGACTCGCATCAGTCGTTTGGAGGCGAGGATTCGGGAGCTGGAGAAGGAGCTTGATGTGCAGTCTGACAAGAAGAAACGCACCCAGCGAATGGCCGACTATGCCACTTCATTGAGTCGCACTTCTCTTAGCGGATCAATTGGCTCCTTCAGCTTCGAGAATCAGTCGCAGTACCAATCGATCACCACTCTCAATTCGGCCGGGCAGGTTGAGCCAAAACTGGAGGAACTAAAGAATCAGTGAGTATAAAGCTTAATATATTATATAGATTCCATATAACAAGTGCTCTTTTAATAAATTTAACTTATTTTACAACTTAGATTGGAATTGGCCCAGGAAAAGATCACCATGCTAACCGAGAAGCTTGATTACATAACCGAAGAGAAGCGTGCCGATGCCAAGTTCTTTGAGGAGACCATTAACAACTCCAAGACCATTATTCTGGACACCATAGTCGGTACTCGCAGTGGCAAAGGCTCAGGCACCACCACCACGAGCGCCACTCCAACTGAAGATGATGAGCCGCCGGCCCAGAGCCACTGAGCAACAAGATTTGTATTTCAATTATTTTTTAACGTTATTTCCATAACCCACAAGGCATGGATATCACCATTTCAGAGCTTAATAAAAATAGAAAATCCGCCTTGGGTTTTTCATAAATGTTTTATTTTTTTATTTGTAACACGTTCACAAAACAAGAAGCCTTTGGCGCTGCTTCAGTTTCAGTTTCAGGATAAGATTAGATATCAATTCATGTAAGTTCCCTCTTCCTCCTCTCAAAGCGGTTCAAATTGCATTATGCCTATATAGTTATTAGTTAAATGTGTGTGTGTAAGTTAATAATACATTATATATCTTGACTCCGCCATTTGAATCATCACATTATTAATTATTTTAGTTGCTGTGTGTAAATTGTTTCGTTACTTTGCATTTGAAATTCGTTCAGCGCATTCTCTTTGCATATTTAATTATTGGAGTTACAGTAGTTCTATAAATGTTATTGATGTTCTGTGTTTAATGCATTATTTATTGATAAGCCTAGGTAAATTGGTTTTCATCTAAAAAACACGTCGTTTTAGCAAATTAAAGGCACTTTCAATGATTTATTTTGTGAAACGAAACAATACTCCCTCTTCTTTTCTCTCATTTAACACTAGAAACAAACAATATTCATTATTGCTCTTAACAAAAAATATATATATATATATATATTAAAACACGAATTTCCCCCAAAACAAAGAACAATACATATATATTTTCATTGCCTGCTGCTACTTCGCTGCTAGATATACATATAAATTGACAAAATTGTAGGGATAAAGACTCGGAATGAGAGTCGGAGTAGGCTTTTGAAAAGCCTAAGAACAAAAAAACAGGGAGGGGAGAATCTAAGTAAGTTTACTTTTTGAGAACTTCTAATTAAATTAGAGCATTGCTACTTTGCTGAAGCATTAGTTTTTCATTTAGCCACAGGAGAACGTGGTGTTCCCCTGGATATTTGTGTATATGTATGATTGGTTAGCTATAGCGTACGATTAGCTGCTGATTACTAAACTCGTCTCTTGTATATCGTTCAATAAATATTCTGTATAAATTTGATTCGTAGATAAATGCAAACTTGGCTCTGGTCGCTGCTTCACTATCTTGCGGGAATCGCTGCGGATATAAGGTATATATTATATCGGCCGATTCTTGGCTGAAACACACACATTCGACATTCTCCGTAACTCTGCTGTGGCTTCTCGTTTATTTATTTTAGTGTATGTATATATCGGATTATTGGTTCTTCTCGGTTCAATCGATTGCTATTAATTTTACAAATGAATTTCTCATTCTTTACAAAATCCGATGATGCTGGGCAGCCTGGCTATATATATATATATATATATATAGTATTTATATATATCTATGTATGTGAATGTAAGTATAAATTAATGCACTAAATGTTTAGGTTTTGGGTCGGGGTGCTGGTAGTGGAAGAAGGAGCAAGCGACCGTCGCCGTCGCCGCCTGAATACGTGGTTGAAGTAGTAGTAAATGTCCTGCTCGGGCTGCTGCTGATTGGGCGTCTTCCTGTTCATCTCCTGTTGCTGCTGCTGCTGCTGCTGCCTCTGCTTGGCGTCCACTTGCGGATGGTAGTTGCTGTAGTGATTGTAGCCATGCATATCGTACGGATTATGGTGACCCGATGGATGCATGCCAGCGGGTGGAATTGGTCCTAGTCCTCCTCCTACTCCTCCTCCTCCGCCGCCGCCATGGATGCCGTGCCCGCCGTTCCTCATCATTAGATTTGCGTGCATGTTACGATCCGCAAGAAAGACATTGACAAAGAAGACGAGCACGAGCAGGATGTAGAGCAGGCAGACGAGGATCACCACTGCTGGCTGGCGACAGCAGCAGTAGTAGAACATTCCCTATTATATAACCGCCTGCTCCACATAGTTGGCGGGCAGCATGCCGGTCTTGCCGGTTCGCTCCACCCGACCGGTCATCCAGCCGGAGTCAATGGATTCCACCTCGAAGATGACATCGCCCTCACTGAAGCTGACTTCGTCGACGTCCTGCGCCTCGTAGTCGTAGATGGCCCGATAGACGCGCTGCCAAGGGGAATTAAATATTTAGTATAAACTCAGGGAAAGCAGCAGCTATACTCTACTCACCAATGCACCGCTCTGGCGAGACTGTTTTTCCTGCAGGGAGACGTAGGATGGCTGCTGGCGCAGCTGCTGCTGGTTCTGTAGTTGCTGCTGGCTCATCAGTTGTTGCTGCTGGGTTAGCAGTTGTTGCTGGCTCAGCATTTGTTGCTGCTGTTGCTGTGGCTGTGGCGGATGCTCCTGTTGCTGCATCATCTGCACCTGCTGATAGTACTGCTGTTGCTTCTGCTGCTGCTGCAGAGCAGCCTGCTCGGCGCCGCTCAACGAGCCGTAGATTCCATTGGCTGGATCAATGTCCGAAATGGAGCCAATCTTCTTGGGATACACACTGTTGCCTGTTCGGGATGAGACACACAGTTAGTCTGCAGTTCAAAGGGTTACTTAACTAGATTTTAGTCTAGTAGGGACAAGGACAAGATGACTGCTGTTTGTGTACGATGGATGGCTTTACATCGAGCTAAGCTAAGCTGAGCTAGCTAGAGCCTGGCCTACATCATCAACTACTTACCACCTGTCGAGCTGTAGACCAATGTGGTGCTGGATCTGCCTGACTGCGGCACCACCCTCGGCCCATCCGTCAACGGATCGTAGTCGGCTATCTTGCCAATATTACCGCCGCTGGCCACTATGGGCACGTGGCCATTGCTGGCGTTCTTGGCATTTATGGCGTTCTCCGAAGGCGAAACCGAGGCATAATTGGGTGAGGCGTACAGCTGCTGAACTCCTGCTCCGGCTGGTCCAGTCACGCTGGCCGCCGAACGTCGCATTTGTGGCGGCACCAATTGTTGGCTGTTGTTGATCGTCGGTTGTGAAGTGTGCTGCTGCTGCTGCTGTTGTGGCGGCTGCTGTGGCTGCTGTTGTTGTGGCGGCTGCTGCTGTTGTTGCTGCTGCTGTGGCTGACCGTGTCCATTATTATTGTTCAAGCTGTGATTGCTGCTAACGCCGCCAATGTTGCCGTTGCTTGGATTGTTGTTCAGCAGGCTATGCTGTTGTTGTGGAGCAGCCACCATCGTGGGGTTGCTGTTGTGCTGCTGCGGCTGCGGCTGCTGCTGCGGCTGTTGCTTTTGGGGCTGATGATCATACTGATCGACAGAGTTGCCGCTGGGATGATGCGAATTCTGGAGTATGGCTGAGCGCATCTCATTGTAGCTATTAAGCGCCTGCTGCTGCTGCGAATTCTGCAGCTGTGGCTGTTGTTGTTGCTGCTGCTGTGGCTGCTGCTGCTGGGATGATGCTGTGGGATACAGATGTGAGGCTTGTTTAATGGCTTGCTGTTGCAGCAACTGCTGCTGGTGGAGCTGCTGCTGGCGCAGTGCCTGCGGTTGCTGGTAATGGGCATAGGGATCGTGCAGTTGCTGCTGATGCTGATGTTGTTGTTGGGCTCGCTGTTGCTGGTGGTGTTGTTGCTGTTGTAGCTGTTGGTATGTGGGCGTTATGGCCGCTGTGTTGTATTGCTGGTGTTGTATGGGTGGCGGTGGCAGGGTCTGTTGCTGCTGTTGCAGATAGTGTTGGTGTTGTAGCTGCTGCTGCTGTTGGTGCTGCTGCAGTTGTTGCTGATATTGCTGCTGCTGCTGATGTTGCAGCTGCTGTTGCTGGTGTAGTGTTGTCACTGCTGGCGGTATGGGTGAGGCTGTGGGTGCATATTGCGATAATTGTTCAGCTGCCAATTGCTCAGAGAAATATTCCGATTCATCTATCGATTTTTTTCGATTGTTTTCGATTATTTTCGATATTGATTTTTCGATTATTATCGATTTAGTTCGATTTTTAGTTACATTTAATTAGGCACAACATTTTGTCCACAGATTTTGTTGTTGTTGTTAGTGTGTATATGCGTGTTGGGTGTGCGTGTGTGTTTGTGTGTGTCGTTGGGTTAACGGTTAAGCCACACAAAATAATGTTGCATTTATTTGTATTGTTTGTTGTTTTTTTTGTAGGTTGCAATTGATGATGTGGAGAGTGGGGGGTAAATTATGCCAACACACAAATGTGATAAACAAAGATTCCGCAACAAAATAAATATGTATATAAAAAGAAAACGAAACCATAAAAAAAGAACGGCATTATAATCAATATTAATGACAATATGTGACAGATGTGACGGATATGATGGATATAGATATGTGTGTAGATTGTAGATAAATAGTGCAGAAATGCAAACACAGACATGCCTTAACTATATATATATATAGAGATACAGTGGTTAAAACTTATAGCTTAATGCTTAAATATTATAAGAGAAAAGTATACATTTAATTTCAATCATTTTAATCATAAGCTTTCTTTAAAAATTTCGTTTGTTTTGGTCAATAAATTAAGTTAACAGATCGTTTTTGTTACTTTCATTTTAAATCATTTAATATCTGTACAGAAAAATATATAAACGAAATAGTTTAGTTCAAGTTTATTAATAAAACCTAATCAAAATGTTTACTTAACAAAAAAAAAACAAGCTTTAAGTGTCCACTGTAAACTAGTTTTGTTATTTATTTCAATGCATGCATGAATGACGTCAATGGACAATTATGAACACATTAAAAGTCAATGAAATTCGAATAAATTGATTCAAACAGTAAACCCAACCAACTAACCATTATTAAGCGAACGAGCGGTCACAAACAATGAAGCTATAGTGGCTACCACACAGTGAATGGGGGAGAATGGACAGAAATATACATAAATGCATATATATAGTAATTACAAGAGGGTTTCATAGACAAATGGAGAAATGGAGGAAGGAGGTGGTATCCCAACAATCCCAGGTGGAGGGGCATACTCACTGCTGCTGTCGGACACCTCGGCGGATCCTCGCTGCTTCTCCATGGCCGCCTTCTTCTCCAGATCGCCATGATATGCCACATTCGATATGTGCTTCGTGTTTTGCTTGATCCGCAGCGTTTCCGGGTCATCGGCCACCTGTCGAAGCGGGAATGCATAATGCAATTAGTAACCCATATTTTGAATGGGAAATGAGGGAGGGAGTGCCTTTCACACAGAGAGAGAAAACCCAAAACTAATTTCATCTTTCAACAGAAATATAACTCGAAAAGTTTTAAATCTGAATTGAAACTGAAACTCCAACTTATCAGGATATATTTGTTTAGAGCTATAAATTCTTCCCGTTTCTTAGGCAGAACTTTTCCATCACTACACATTGTTGTAGTTAATATTCCTTGGAGTTTTCCGTCTTGTTCTTTATCTTTTTAGTTTACTAATTTTCTCTCTCTGTGAAAGGTAAACCTCTACGCTTTTCCACTGACCTGTGTAAATTTGCCTTTGGCCTTCTCAAAGTCCGCATGGTATTTAACGTTCGATTGGATTTTCGTGTTCTCCGCGATGCGCTTCAGTTCGGGCGTATCGGCAATGGCCGTTGCCTTGGCCTTCGGTATGTGTCTGCAAGATAAAAATGGAGAAAGAGTTAAAGGCAAGGGTTACAGATCAGCGTTAGAGGAGTTAACTAACGTAAAGTTAGTGAGTGCAGTCAGTCAGGCAGTCAGTCAGATAAAGTTCATCATCATACTCCACACAGCATTGCCGGTGGCAATCGGAGAGCTCGGGCTGCAGTTGCAGCTGCAGCTGGAGCTCAAAATATTCTCCACGCCAGCTGGCCAAGAGTTGGGATTCAGGGAAATTCGGCTCAGGCGGGTGGAATGGCATCTCATTCCAGATGAGATGCAGAGAGCTCGAGGGGAAAACTCCCGCACAGAGCATATCCATCTCCGATTTCATGTTGCTGGCTTCGTGTGAAAACCTCTGACCTCGCCGCTCTCAAGAGCTTTTATCAATTAAAACACAAGCCAAAGCAAAGTCAGAGCGGCGGCCCCTGCTCTGCGGATATTTTTGTGGCTTGATTTCGATTTGAATTTTCTTTTGTGGCCCTAAGCGAATAACGGCCATCAACTGCCAGAGATTTGTCTGTGGCCGAGAATGCAATTTATCAAAAGACTCGGGGAAAAGTTTTGAGGTTTAGGCCGCCTTTGAGTTTTGAGGGGGGAACCCAACTAGCGGCTTAAATATGGGAATTAAAAGTGGAGATAAGCATCAATAGAGAGCCATCAAAAGGTGAACTACTAGGTCTTTTTTAAAATATATTTAGGAAATTTGTTTTTAACTACAAATAAATGCAGCTTCCTCTATTGTTACCTTTGCTGTTCGAATAATTAAATTTGAATCTAAACCAACTATCAATAACAATGAAATCTAACATTTTTCGAGGGCTTCTCTCTCCTGTGAAACCCTGAATCTCGCCTGCATCCCCATTGGACTAATACATCAATTTAATTATTGGCAGCTGAAAGGAATAACATGGCGCGCTTCTGTTATGCGAAAGTAATCATAATGAACAAACATACGCAGGGCAAGCCAGCAGGCCACGACAGTTCCCTATCCATAAAACCGCCGAACGATAACTCTTTTTGTTTTGTGTCCCTGGGAAGAGAGGGCTTTAACCTAATCGATGGATCGATCGATTGGCCAACAAAACAACAACAACTGATAACCAATAACCAAGTTCGATGAGTTGGCGCCGAGAGGTTGATAAACTCGTGTCCATAGCGTGTGTAAGAGCACCACCACCCCTTTAGCCGCTGTAACCACCCAATAACCATATTGTAAACGTAATTGCATGCAAGTCTATTGACTTTATAGAATATTTATGGGCATTTTAGCCAGAGCTTCTCTAATCGCCTACAGCTGGCGCCCGTTGGAATGTTGGAATGTCGAAATGGGAATGGAAATATTGTAGGCATGGGAATGGGGTGGTTATTAGTAGTTCCCTCCCTTCTTCTACTCCCACTGAAAATAAGCTGCAATCACTGCGGAATGCCAGCGCAGCGACAACAATACCCACGACTGTCACACACGCACAGCAGAGGTGACCATTGGTTGGCATGTACCATATACTATATGGAATAGCAGTGGATAGTTGATAGTTGATAGTGAGTGGCACAAGGCCGTTTAATGACCAAAGCGAATGAGCAGCAGCAGAATCACGGAGACGGACGCACCGATGCATGTAGGTCTATTGCGAGCAACGGCAACGCAGCAGCAGCAGCAAAACTTAATCTAAGCCAAACGGAAAGGCCACGACTCCTGGTATACCCTAACTGGAAGATAAATTTAATAAACCCAGAAGAGATTTCGGAATTGAAATTAATGCATTTTTGGCTAAGTTATGATCGATTTCCCATTTGATTTAATGATCAGTTAAGTTGGTTTTCTTTCTTGTCTATATTTTTATACAGAAGCCCTTCTTTTAAAATGCATATCGATATTTTCGATAAGAACTCATATTTGTAAATGATAATTTCGATATATTTTATATCTTAAAATCTTCTGAACCTAAACCTTTACCGTAATAACCAACATCTTTACTTAGATCTATATTTAATTGTACAACATTTGAAAATTTGAGAAAACATCGATAATTTCAATTAGAAAAACTATAATTTGTTATCGATAACAAATTTTGGATTTATTTTTTATTTTAAGGATACATTATTTAAATTAAAGAAAAGCTTCTTACTTTTTAAGTAAAAATAAAATAAATATAATAAGTTCCTCAAAGCACCTCTTGGGTATTAGATAATCAAGAATCTAATTAATGGCTTAACATGATTTAATGAGTTTGGGGAATTTCAGAAATTCCTTTATGCTTAAAACAAAAGTATCTCGAAAAAGAAAATAAAAGTAAAAAGAGTATACAACAAAAGAGCAACCAATGCATTGTTGTTGTGGCCTGTGTAAGCTTTGCTTTACTTTGCTTTATCGTTCAATATGCGTTGCATGTTGTCTGTTCGTGTGCGTTTGCCATAGATATATGGTAGTGAAGAGGGGTGCACCAAGGGGGCTAGGGGACTTTCGGAAGGGGGCAAAATAAGTACAAAGCCCGAACCGCAGAAAGCATCGTCCATTTTCTGCATTGCCGTTGCAGTCGGTCGGTCAAATTGCTGTTGTTGCTGTGGCACACATTGCTACTGTTGTTGTTGTTGTTGCTGCTGATGTTGTTGCTGCTGCTGCTACTGTTGCTGGTAGCTGGTAATGATGACATAACAATGCTTAAGCGCCCGGAGGCGACATTGGCGAGCAGCAGCTAGGCCACCACCATCAGCGGATGTCTCAGCACGTTCCCAATAGATCACCAGCAGCAACATGCATGTCAGCAACAACAATGCATGTGTATGATGCAATTGTTATTGTTGTTGCTGTGGTTTTTGTTGCTCTTTTTTTTGCTTTTATTTTTGTATTATCAAAGAATTTTAATTTATTTGTAAACAATACACAACAAGAGCAGGAGATGAAGAGATGCACAGCTTTTGGCCATATATTCTCTTGGCTTTAAGAACCAAAAACGCCACTTGTGTTGGTCATATTAAATTAAAAAAATATATATACATTGACCCATTTCCTCTAGACAATATAATATAAGTTAATAAGAGTTTAAATTAAGCGAAACTACGATAAGTTGGTTGGGTTTCATACATATTTTAAGTGGGCATATTGGTTATTTAATGCCTTGCTTTGTTTTAAATAATTCCTAAAATGAAACTCTTATTATTTTGGAACATTAAAAGGTATACTTCTTATTATTTTGGAACATTAAAGGGTATACTTCCCTAATTAATAAATCAAGAATTTCTAAATACTTCCCCTAACAAAGGGTATTTAAGAGTCTGTAAAATGATTTCCCATCATCCTATCCTGTTAATGATTTCCCACACAAATTGCTGTTGACGGCAAGCCAGGAAGGAAGGAAGAAAGGAAGGAAGGAAGGATAAAGCTGCTCTGGATTCCTGGTCATCAAAACTGGACTACATCCATCCTTTCACAACCCGATGTCCCATGTCGAAGCGAAAGCCCACCCAACGCACACACACACCCATCAACTGGGAGAAGGAAAAACAGTTTGGACATTCATTGGATGTCAACATATTTTTCTGGTTTTTTTACTGTTGTTGTTTTCAGACTCCGATTTCCTTTGTTTTTGATTTTTTCTGCATGTGGAACAAGCAATGCGCCGGCGATTGGTGTTGAGTTACCATGACAGTCTTTTGTTGTTACTGTCCGAGTTATTGGGCAATGGATCAATGTAAAAAATATATGTTTGGTATATCAATTAAAAAGGGAGAGGCCTTTCGCTACAACTTTATACTGGACTATGAGAGATAAGATGAATACGAAACAAAATTGGCTGGAATTTGATCTTTCGAGCGAAGTTTCAAAAAAATGTATATATTTAAAATTAAAGTACCTTTTTATACGAGTTAAAAATATGTTTAAAATGTTTGTAGTAATTCAAATATTTTATATACCAAATATACTTAAAATTGTATCAATGAACCATTGAGTATACAGGGTTAACCATTATATTAAGGTAGCAAACTCTTAATTTCAAGTAAATTGTTGCAAAATGGTTTTAAATAAATATTTATTAACTAACCAAATAATATAAAAAATATATACTCATTAAAATAGTTGCAAAATCAAGTTGCAAAGAGTCTTAAAAATATTTCTGAAACTCCTTTTCAAAACCGATAACAAAAACCTCATTAAACAATAATTTCCTCAATTCGCTGACTGTAAAATGGGCAAAACTGAAAGAGAAATCATTTCACACATAATTTGCAAAAGCGTTAAAATTGAAATTAAATGATTGACCGACCGATGCGATTATCTCTCACACACTCTCTGCGCCATATCATTATGTATTTTTGGCATTGGCCCAGCGCTACATATTCACATCATCATCATCGTCGTCGTCACGATCATCATTGGTATTCCATAATCCGCTGCAGTCAATCAAAAAGTGAGCACAAAAGTTCGAAAATCCAACCGCAGACGGGGATAGGGAAGGGCAGTGAGTTGTGTTGTTATGTTTAAAACCCATCGCGTGTTTAAAGCTTTTAAAAATCCATATGCTAAATAATGGGTAATTGTTGACACCACCACTCCCACCTCTGGCTCATTTCGGGAGCTAAACCCAAGCGACGACCCACAAAACTTGTATTTAGCATAAAATAGTAGTGAATGAATGACGCTCTCTTTCTAGAGAGAAAGAGTGACAGTCTGGCAGAGTGACTGTGACTGACTGGTGACCCAACTATTTTTTTGGTAATTGAAAAGGTTTTTGTTGCCGTCGTTGTCACTTTTGTTTTCTATTTTGTGGGCGGCTTAAGTAATCAAGCCAAGATATATGCACGGAAATGTATATAGCCCTCATTGTTTGGCTGTTTAAGCCGCGTTATTCAAAACGAAAGTAAAATAAAAAATAAAATAAAACAGAGATCCGATGCAAAATGAAATGAGAGAAGACTGTGGAAGATATGTGGCACACAGAGGGCGAGGCTTTGGGATGCACACATATGGCCATGGTTCACTGGGTTTTTATGTTAATAAATAAATTCCAATGATATATATATATATGTGTATATATCAGGCTCACATCGGAGCTCTGTTCGGCAGATGTCGTTTTTATTTCTCCTTCTACCCATTTTTTTTATATGCGAAAAAAAGCAAGCAAGCAAGACATTGTAAACATCTCGTTTTCTAGTTCAATTCCAACTAAATGGGGCCTGGTAATGTAATGTATACAAAATTGTATGAATAGAAGTTCCTCCTCGCGTCCTCATGTGTGCCTGCTGTATGTTTGCCTCCTGTAATGTTGGCATATCCTGCCTGGCCTAAAGCCCCATCCTTTAACTGTCCTGTCCGTTCGTTTGGTCTCCGGATGTTGGCCTTAGGTAGACAACGACGACGACGACGACCAGGAAAGCTTCTTCTACTTCAAGATGCAATTAGGGCGAGGAGAAAGTTTCGTTTGTTGGAAAAGGAAATTTACCCATAAGTTGAGGCCAAGGGTTGAACATATCCTTTGGCTTTGGGGTTGAATAACTGAAGAAAAGCTAAGAATCTTACTTGCAAGCGTCTTAATACTAGAAAATAAATTCTATAAGAATCATTGGTGATTTTTAGTTAAAATATCTTAGTAAATCCCTGGAAAAGCAATCAATTTGGTATTCAAACTATATCTTAACTAACATTTATTCTTTCTATTTGGCTTTAAACCCAATTTCTGACAGCTGTATTTATCCAAACTTTTTAATTTAAAAACGAATCTGTAATTGCTCTTCTCACAAAGCACTATTCATCATCCTTTCAAGCCATATTAAACTCTAAATTAAATTTCCTTCCCTCCCTAAACACTCCCTTCCCTTCCCTTCACTTCAGTTCACTTCCTTTCGTTTGGGCCATAACTTCTATGTGGCCCTCCAATCCAATTAACAATCAGTTGTCTGGCTGGCACTTCAGCCTCATATGTGGCCCAACTTTAATTGCACGTTTCCCTCATTTATCCTGCGAATGAACTTCATAATTTATTGCAATCGTGTTATCCCGCAACTGGCGACTACTACTGACCTCTCTTCCTCCTTTTCTCAGCCCAAGAAAAGCGGGGCGACTATGAAAACTTTGTTTTGACCCGTAAACTGGATGGGAAACTATCTTTTTTTTTGTGTCTGCAGACGGAACTGAAAACTGAACACTGAACAGAAGACCCCAAAGAATATCCGGGCACAAGCTGCAGAAACTTCTCAAGCAATTATAAAATGCAAACCAAAAAGTGGAAGTTCCAAGTCACCGCAGTTGTAAAATGTAAGAAACCAGAAAAAAAAAGTTAGGACCTATTTTTCGCATACATAAATACCCTGTAATCGAGAAAGGTGGACAATTACATGAAGAGAAAATGTGATGGTTTAACAAAATGTTATTTGATATTACTGATACTTTTATTTACTTCAAAATAGTTTATTTTGTATTAAATCTCTCAAGGAAATCTTTTCTAGACCTGTTTAAGAAGTCTCTCTTTAAAAATCTTATTAGAAATCTCTCTCTCTTAAATTTATATAAGAAATATAGCCCTAAGTCTCTTTAAGAGATCTCTCCTTAAATCTCTTTTATAAGTCTCTATCTTATTTTTTTTTTTTTTTTTAGAAATTTCCCCTTAAATCTCTTTAAAAATCTTTTTTTAACTATCTTTTATAACTCTCCTTAAATGTCTTTTAAAAATCTCTCCCTAAAACTATTTTTCACTCTTTTTCTCTCACTCTCTTTAAATCTCTTTTTAAAATCTCTCCTAAAATTTATTTTAAAAATCTCTCCATACGTGTTTGTTTAAGATCTCTCCTTAAATCTCTTTTAAAATTCTCTTCCTTATTATCTTTTAGAAATTTCCCTCTCTCCCTAAAACAATTTTTCAAAACTCTCCTTAAATCTCTTTTAAAAATCTCTCCTTAATTGTCTTCTAGAAATCTCTCCTTTTTCTTTTTCCTTGAATCTCTCCTTAAAACTCGTTTAGCATTCCCTCTCTGAAACTTTTGTATGAATTCTCCCATGAAATCTTTCTTAAATCTCACCTTTAAATGTAATATTAGCTCTCTCTTAGAATCTTTCTTCTGAACTACCTTTTAGAACATTTTTTAGGAGATTTCTTCATGATATCCTTTTCAGAAAGAAAGTTGTTGTGAAGCCCCTTAGAGAATTTATTACTACATATTTTAAAACCCCAGAGATATCCAGCATTAAAATCTAGTTCGAAGACTGGCACAAAAATGGAGCCGGATTCAAGTACGTGGAGTCACGTAATCGGCAGGCAGCCGGGGGGACGTAACGTAACGTAACGGAACGGGACGTCTTGCGGCCGGATAGGTGCAAACGAGGACTGAGGAAATGCAGTGAAAGTGCCGACAGCGGAAAACGGGGCGTGACCGCTATCCTATGCTATCCATTTGCTATCCTTTCAAAGCACACATAGCGCCGCACATATAGCCGATTCCATTTCAGGATTTCAACGATTTCAACGTGTATTTATGCAGGCGATGACATCAGTGGGAATTCGCACAAAAGGCGACCCAAGGGGAGGGAAAGACCACGACATGTGATACTCGACAGTAGCAGAAGAGAAGTTTCCCTGGGAACTTGGGGGGCACACACAGTGAGGCAGGCACTGCGCAATGGAGCTAACGGACGCATAACTCAATCCGCATGGAATTTTTATTCCCGCAGCGGTGGCATCCACAATAAATCTGCATTAGACTAGCCGTCGCAGGACTGCATGCAGCACCAGGCAGGAAATATCCGTGTACCCCTTTCGACGAGCGCCCCTGGCTTTTGGCTCAAGGCCAGCAAATGCAGCCACGCACTGCAGCAAAAAAAAATAAGTAAATAACGAAAAGGAAATTTGGGCAAAAGGGGATCACACAGAGTGGAAGTTGGCCACAATACAAAGCTAAACACTTGCTCTCCTGTCCGCTTAAACCCCCTCCTGTCCCCTGTCCAATGTGTGTGACATTGTCTACAACAATGAACATGACAGGAGCCAGAGGGGAGACGGTACTAGTCAGTGTTGGCGAACACACACACCAGAAGGGGGGTTTTGTGAGGATACCTCCCATGTGACACACATTCCCCAAGCGAATCGCGAGAGCAAACCCGCAGCAGGAAACAGGAAAACGCTTAATGGCAGCGTTGAGCTGCTGCTGAGTTCTCAAATACAATTTAGTTCTTTTCGGTTTTAAAATAATATTTCAAGAAATATCAGTAAATAAAGATGTTCAGATACCTTATTTACTATAATAGATGCTAATAGATTTAACCAATTTTAAGCATCTAAAAACATTTCAGATTATCATTCACTATTTATTTAATAAGCAAAATAATCAAACACTCCATTCTAATCATAATTTCCCTATAGCTGCTAATAATAATATTATTTTAGGCCATAAACCTACCCCATATTTTGGTTGTTATCTAAAAACAAATTAACTAGTTCACCGGGTGAACTGGAATGGGGGTAACACTCGTGGCCCACAACTGCATTTCCGCATTCCATAGCCTCCGCGTCACCCAAACCCAAGATTTTTTGCCAGCCAGCAAGCTGCTGCACTTTTTATACTCCCCCGTAGGCGGGGATTGCCCACTTTTGAAAAGTTTCTTGCAATTTTCCAGTGAATTTAAACGTTATCTAAGTCCACCACCCCGCGCCACTATCTCTCCTCCTGGAGCGATTAGATAAACGACGCTAATGAAGATTGCCAGGTGAAGCAAATCAAGGTTGACCATCCTCCATCCCAACCAACTCCCTCCCCTGCGATCCATCACATTCCGAGTGGGTGCGATAAGCCTTAACGTGATTGCCCCCACTGTGCTCCACAATTGTTTGTCAGGGAGATCCAGAATGCACTTACACTTGAAGAAAAATATTACCCAGCGGGATAGATAGGGAGTTTCTTAATGGATCCTTATATAACATTTTAAGGAAGTATCATTAAAGTTATAGTAATTTAAAGGGTTGGTTTGTATATATCCGTTTAAGATTAATCGGTTTGATAAGCTCACAGATTAATATAAATTATATATTCGAAATTATATTTAAATATTAACTTATTTAACTGGACAATAAATAAAAGAGGCTTTATTTTAAAGTCAGTTTAACTGTCGTTAAGTTTCCTAGTCTGTCGATAAGTTTGACTGTTCAATTATATTGGAAATTAAGAAACTGAAAATAAATGGCCTAAAATATGTAATTGTAAGGTCTAGTTCTTGCAAGCTCTGATCATATTTATCGATTCGATAAAATGGCAGTTAAATAAAGTATATATTTGATTTATATTGTTAAGTGCAATGAAAAACTACAGTTTACAGTCAGTTTAAGTGTCGTTAAGTTTAACAGAACGTTAAGTCACTGAACAAATGACCTTAAAATAATATCTTCAGATAAAAACCTTAGAATAGAAGGTTTAAACCCATACAAAAATATTAGTACTTTGAATAATTTGAAAATTTAAATAGGTCTAGTCTCGGATTGTGGAGAAATGTATTTTTAACGATTTTCTAAACATGCTGTTTTTCCAAGTGCAACGGTTTTATATAAAGGGGTTTAGGGGCTACAAGGGGGATAGATAGGTGGGGTAAAAACTATAGTTAAACTTACGCCTCGCAGTAGGGCATTTTGTTGTAGCCCTTGTAGGTTTTCATATTGAGCGCCATGCCGCATTCTGTGCATTTGAAACACGTTTTGTGCCATGTCTGAAACGAAAGAGAGGAGGAGAAAAACGTTGAATTACAAAATAGAGAATCACAGAAAATTGTTGAGAATGCAATATTATTATTGCTATTTGTTGTTGGTGTCGTTGCTGCCTGCTTTTGCTTCAGCTTCTACTTTTGCATCTGCTCTTTGCTGCTTGCTTGTTAGCCAAATTGGCGCAATGCAACCGAAAACTTTGGGCCAAGCCAAGCATAAGAAGCGTTGCGCTCTCAAAGGTAGTTTTTTCTATTATTATTCTTAGCAAATCCGTTAACTAGCAATTTATGCGTATATATTTTCTCCAAAATTAATTGGTAGAGTAGCGGAAAAAATATGAGAAAGCAGGTAAGTGCGTTAGAAACTTGAAAAAGAATAAGCTTGTATAGAAATTAACTCTTTAAAGTTTCCTCTTCTCTTTGAGAAACTATAAATTATTGTGAGAAAGATTATGCTTCTGGTCTTATCAAATAATCCCAAATCAAGCTAGATAAAGCAAATTTATTTAGTTTTTCTAAAACCCTAAGCTTTTTGGGTGACAAATACCAGAAGCATCAAGTATTCCGCAAACTGGCAAAGTTATTTCCGCATATCTCAAGGCCCCAAACTAAACGGCGAAGAATAAGCAGATATCTTAGTTAGTACCGTTCAGTTTGAGATAACTGGTTAGATAAGCCGACGACTAAGCCAGACGGCAGATGAGAGCCAGACAAACAGACTTGGAAAATGTTGCGTGATTTGTGGTGACTTGGCAGCAGCAAAAGCAGTTGTAGCAGTTGGAACACTCCAGCCAGCCAGCCAGAGGAACTTCCTCCACTGTGATGCCTTCTGATGGGAGTCGGAATGATAGCTTCTAGACTTGAATGTGTTTGTTGTTTCTTTCGCCTGCAACGCGTTATGCAAATTTTTCCAAAGAGAGAAAAAAAGGAATAAAAAAATATGCGAAAACCGCAATGGAACCTCAGCATCTCACACACTACTCCTCATATCCAGGCAACATCCAGGGAGTTGGGAGTATGGAGTTCGGGGTATGAAGCATGGAGTCGTCAGACATTCAGTTGGGTTGCCTTGACGTGGAGGTCAACAAACGATTAACTTGTCTGCGGATTAGCAAGTAAAAAAAAGAGAGGACCATTTACTCGTCCAGAGAGAGAGAAATGGCTGGATGGGGAGTACGAAATATTTCCTAATTGGTTTTCAACGCAGCAGCAGCAGCAGCAGCCACTGGAAGCTGGCAAAAGTGTTGGCCAAATACAACACAAAAAACCCGTTTAAACAACAATTAAAAGTGTAGACACACAACAAAAAAAAATACGATAGTTAATTGTTTGATGGAAGCCAGGGGGAAAAACAACACACAAAAAACGCACCGAAAAGAAATGAAATAAACTAAAAGCGACGCCACATTCCGTGGCCCGGAGAGAAAAGCTGAAAGCGAAACAATCTGTGACCCCCGCTGAACTGAAACTGAAATAAATCATCGGATTTTTCTCTTCTGACCTCACTTTTGAATCTGGGGCTTAAGCAAATGACTTTCCAGCTCAGGGCGCATGCGTAACAGGGGCAGCAGACAGAGTTTGGCAGGAAAGGGGGAGAAATTACCACTAATTGAAGAAATTCCGTTGCAAATTTCACTAATTTAAGATTTTTTTCAACGTATTATTTTTAAGAGACCACCAGAAATATGTGTAAGAGGCCAGAGGAGGCATATTTATCCCCATAAATATAAATATTCTTTATAGTTTTCATCAGGAGAGTCGATTTATCTCATTCGCTTGTCCGTTAGTTCGCCAGTTGGTTCATTGGATGTTCATTTGGGGGTTCATTCGGATGTTCATTCGGATAATCAAGCGGATGTTCATATTTGAATGTCAAAGGTTCTTACAGATCAAGTATATATCTCAAATTGTAGGCACTCTTTCTCTCACTTACACAGATATCATAAATGTTCATTTGGGGGATCATTAAGATGTTCATTCGTATGTTCATTAGGTCTACGATCAATTTGTTAAGGTTCCTACAGATCAAGTATATATATTAGATTTTAGCCACTCTCCTCTTACATACACAGATATGTTATCATAAAAAATAAATTGTTATTGCTGAAGCTTTAAAATTCTGAAGAAAGTACATAAATTTGAACGATCAAAGACCTTGACACCGCCAACATATCTCCGTTATCTCAAAAGTATATGTATGTAACATAAGTCCTATCTGTTGACATCTAAAATACTGAATGTTTATGATGGTATTTCTGTTGTGCAGCTTTATTTAAATTTGTTATTTGATAACAACGATTTATGATTAAATATTTAGTTTTTAAATACATTTTCTTATCTTTTATGATCAATAAATACCCCATAAAATATGCACATAAGCCAAAAATTCGTAGAAATCAAGCGTATTTAGGTACAATTTTTCAGATTACTAATTGTTATGACTTTATTTCCGTTATGCAGCTTTATTTAAATTTGTTTTTGATAACAGGGACTTATGGATAAATATTTAATATGCACATAAGCCAGAAATTCGTTGAAATCAAAGGTATTTAAATAAAAATGTTTAGATTACTAAGAATTGCAATTAGAATAAAAAATTGTACTTAAAAAAATACTATTATACCGTTTTATACATTTTTAATTCATAAAAATAATCAACTTTATTAAATACATTAATTTCTCAAGATTATTTCTAACATCTCTATATTTTCTCATATGATTTTTGAAGCTGCTTGACCAGACGAAAATTTCAATTTCAGTTTCACTTTCGCAACGAAATGCAGTCGAGTTTGTTGTGATTGTTGCATGTGCATGTATATATATTTAAATGCATGTTGTGAGGTAATCCGTATGTCTGTCTGCTGGTCAACAACAGTTGACGGTTCGTCTCCCTCGGAACCAACGAACAACAAACTGCCTTCAGTTTCAATTTTCTATGCTCGCTTTAACCCAGTTTTTCACTTTTTTTTTGTGCCCTGACTTTTGCCTCGCTTCTCGTCTTGATTTTCAATTTCAGGCTCAATTTTCAAAAAAGTTAAACGTTTCCTCTTGTATTTTTTCATTTTGTTTCGTTTTATTGCTGGGTTATTTTTTGTCAACCACAACGGGACGGCGACGAGGTGTTAAATTTGCATTCGAATTTGCACGCTTTCAACGTATTTTTTCCGACGATAAAAACAATTGGCATGAGCCACGAAATGGCCAGAAAACAAGCAGGAGACACGGGAATAGGGGCAAGCAAGCAGGAGAATCTCGGATTACCACGGCGAACCGAACCGAAGCCAACACACAAATGACAAATGAGGGCAATGAGCAGGCAACAACAAAAGCATTGGTTAAGGAAACACAACAAAGAAAAATAAAAACAAAAATAAATACAATTAACAATACAAAAAAAAACCAAAACTTGAAGTGTCACAGCGATTTCTTCAAATTTGCATAAGGAACCAAAAGTGGAGCAATGGGAAATGGGAGCAGATACATTACATTTGTTGTTAGTTCAATTTTGGCAATGACTTTTAGTTATTTCTACCTCTTTTGAGGTTTCTTTTTTTTCTTAAATTTTCATCTTTAGTACTATTCAATTTTAGATGGTGACTCAGTCTTTAAATCAAGTTAAAGCACCTTCAATTTCTTTCAAGCCTTCAGCTTGAAATCCAAATAAAATCTTTACTTTGTGTGGAATTTTTTTCTTTTGGGAAAAACAACAGTTTTCTAAGGAATTGTTTACACAACAAACTAACAACGAAACTGTTATTACACTCTCATTTTAAATGAAAAATAATTGGTAAATTAAATGTCAAATCTATATATAATAAACTTGTACAAATATGTGTTATGTAGTTGCTTGTCTTTCCATTTTATTCAATTAAATTTGATAGTAAGAAGCAGCCTTTTTTATTACCTGTAAACCTGTTGTTTGAAGAGGTGTTTTAGCCATAAACTCATACTTCTATTCCCCTTATTTTTTACATTCTTTACAAGCTGCCAGCTTAGTTTTGAGTATGCCACTTTCTCGGAGAGTATTTCAAAAGCGAATTGTCAAAACTTTTTCGGACAATAAACACTTCAAATGCCAAACGGCAAAAGGCAAACACGAGCCAGACACGAGTGCAAACTGAAATCCAGATTCGCATTGTTGTTCTTTTGGCAGCTCAACAGTGTTTCGGAGAGCTCCAGCTGGTTGGACTCCAGCCTCAGCCTCAGCCTTTGTTGTGCTGTGTTTTTTCTGGATTTTTGGTTTTTGTTCTCCGCCGGTCACCAGAAAAAGCAGTTAAACAATTCCTATGCCCATTCAGCGGGAGAGAACGATATTGCTGTCGCCTTTGTCCAGCCATTCCAGAGAGTGTGTGTTGTACGCCTCACTTTTTCCTCAAGCACAAATTAAAGATGAGCAGCTGAATGCAGCGCTTAAAATGCTGTTATTTATGCTCGTATATAGCCGGTACCGTTATGAGCCATCAACGGAATGAAGTCCAAGAAGTAGAACCACCGAACTCTCCCTCCCCCCGAACAACTTTACATAAGATATTAATCATGATTTAGAGTCAAGTCTTCTCTCTAGCTCCTAGCATCGCAGTTTAATCAAAACAACAGCCAAGGAGAGAGAGAGAAACCATCAAAGTGGAGAAAATAACAAGCAATAGTCTTGGAACGTTGGAAAAAATATTCATACTTAACAGGTGTCATTCGAACATGAGAAGTTATGGATTAAGAATGTGTTTGAAGGTAGGTGGAAAATTATTAAACCTAAAAGGAAGTTCTACAAGCCATGCTTTATATTAAAAATAATAAAGATTTAGCCTCGGTTTAAAGTTTTGTGAGATATTAGGAAACCTAAAAGAGAATTTAAGCCAAACTTTATATTACCCACAAATATAAAAGTTAAAAATTATAAAACCTAAACCAATACTTAGTTCAGAAGACAACAACAGCTTTTCAAATTTGTTGGTACTGACAATCATTAAGGAAACCCTCTAAATATATTTATAGTAACTGCAACTATTTAATCATTTTTATAAATTTACTTTGACTAGTTTTAAGCTCTCTTTCTCCACAATAAACTCTCGTTCCCAAGATGTCCAACCTTCAATTGTGGACTTCCCTGTAGCCAAAGTGGCAAGAAGTGGAATGAAGTTGTCGTCTACAGAAGACAACAAACACACACAGCACACACACAGCGTTCGAGCACCCGGCACTACTCTACCTCCAGCCGCCTCTCCACTTGGAGGGAGCAGCGTACTCGACATTGCTGGAAAATGAATCATCCGCACTCGAAGAGCTCTCCTCTCAGGCAGCATTAGGTCGCCCGAATCGCACAGATTCTTGCCGGCAAAGCAGTTGAGTTGAGAAAAAGNAAAAAAAAAAAAAAAAAAAAAAAAAAAAAAAAAAAAAAATATGCGAAATAAAAAGCGAAACGAACGCAGTTGGTGGCCTCTCTCTCCCTGCTCACAAATAAATAAAATTAATAAACAAATAATTCGGTTGTGTGCGATGTTGTTGCTCTCAGTGTGAGCGAGTGAACGTGCAAATATGTGGAATAAATAATAACCATAAAAAAGCGATTCTAATCAATTGTAGCTTGTTGCTTTTATGGCAAATTAAAAGAGTGTGTGAGTACACAGTGAAAATATATAAATATAATCAAGATTAGAGCAAGAAAGTGTTGATTAAAATTAGAAATTAGTTAGGAAACTAAATTTAAATGTAGAAAATATATAAAAATTATACAAATGAAGTTAACTTTATAATTTCTTAGCAAAATAATTGATATTTCCATTTAAAAGTTGTGAAAGGCTCAACTTAATCCAAACAATGTGTAAATATTTGTGTAACCTTTAATATTTGCAATCTGCTAGATACTTTTTGCCTCAAGTGTAAAGAAATCCAGTGAATGGAGTGACATAAAGGCCAGAAGAATGTTGGCTGGGAAATGAGGTTGAGGCAAACATGATCCATATGTTCTTCGGTTCCCACTTATCATCGAATGGTTCCCAGCTTATCGCAGCTTTCCCAACCAAAATGACTCAGCTTTGAGGAATGCAATCTAGATCAACTTGACCAATCCGTAAATATAATCTATAAGATTGCGTACACCTCGCTTGGTATAATATTAAATAAAACCATATATGGTGTGATTTCAGTTCATTATTTCGAGAGTTGCCGGTATCTAATTTCGCGCAGATTGCGTCATGTTTTTCCCCCTTTTTTAGATTGTGCAGATATATGTGAGTATCTGTAAGAGCGAAAATCAAGACAAGTATGCATATGACAGAGGCCGTGTTTGATGTAAAAGCACATGTGTCTTGTCTTGTGTGTAATAATTACAAAAAACCTAACAACAAGTTCCAGTTTTCCAACTCAGGCGCACAAACAAAGGCGGCAGCAAGCCAAGTCGCAGACTGACTTTATCTAGCAATCAAATTCAATTTATACACTTCTTCCTCTCGCTTTATAAAACTTTTAATTAGCTGAAAAACACAAATAAAGAAAGTCCCTAACTCAATTGAATGAAATTGAAAGCGCGTTCAAGCAAATTGAAAACTTGTAGATCTACCAATCAATGGTTATGGGAATGGGAAGAGTAGATCCATTTGTACAGATATGAGCAGCAGCAGCTTTTCCTGTTTTCCGTCGCCCTTTTTCGGGCGTGTGAAAATGCCGGCGATGGTAAAACATGAAGTGAGAATTGCATAAGCAATGGGTGGGGAATGGGGAGGGTAAATATTCAATTATAGCATGACCAAAGTGGGCTCTAAACTGGTCACGTCAGCGCCAGCAACAGCAGCAGCGAGGCAACAAAAACAATTAAAAACCATTTGCTGGCTGGCTTACTTAACGCTCATCAACGGCAGTTGTTGTCGATAATGACAATTATGTCATGTGTGTGTGTGTTGTGTGTGGGTCACCATATAAGGAAAACCAGCCAGACAGTCAGACAGACAGTTATTCAGACAGACGACTGTAATTCAGTCATTTTGGAGTGCGACGACGATCGAACTTACCAAGATGACTCACTGAGTCTTTACGTATCTGCTCACCTTTGATCCAACTCTCAGACAGACGCTTTCGACGATGACAATTCTGAGTTTGCCATTTTGGGGCATTTTTCATTTGGCAGCTTAGTTGCCTTGACCTTACGTCAGTCAGTAAGTCAGTCAGTCATTCAGTCAGTCAGTCATTCAGTCAGTCAGCACGCATTTTGGCTATAAGCAACAACCATTTGGCAGACGGTAAACAGAGCGTGGCAGAGGGGCGTGTTAAATTGACCAAAAACTTGAACTCACATTTTGGTTATTTTTTAGGTTTAAGGCGCAGACATGGCTTAGCAATAAGAAAGGAAATTTGTAGGAAATTAAAAATAGGTAAAGAACTTCTTATTACCCTTTAACTTCTGTGGAACTTTACCTAAGAAATGAGTTAATTTAATTCTGCGAAAATTAAAATAAATCGTGTCTTTGGTTAATTCTTCTTGATAATAATAGTTACCCTGGTAAATTTTAGAAAAAGTCTAAAGGCTTTTCTTTGATAAAGATATCTAACCAAAACTTATCGAGAACCACGTGCTCACATTTTATCAAAATTTATTTACAACCGAAAGTCTAATTGAATTGATAACATAAGTGTGATAAGTGTTCAATTATTAGATTATAACATAGGCTTATACAAATATGGCAGAAGAGAGTCGATTATTCTATTAATTAGCAACATAAAAAGCACTAATTAAATTATATATCTGTGGCATGGAATTAATAAGCCAAAAATACCCTTTAAATCCGAAAATACCCCCCAGGAAAATCAAGGTATCCGAAAGACAGGAGCTTTGGCACGAAACCTTGGGCTTTGGAGAGGCGGTGAGACACAGAGAGGAAGCAGTTTAATTCTGCTTGGTCGCTTTCACTTCCGCCTCATCAGCCGGATTCCCCCATATCTTTCGGCAGACGACTGTAACGCACACCGCCGCCTGCCTCCGCCTCCGCCTCCGCTCACAGAAGGTACAACTCCAAGTGGAGTTCCTCCTCCGCCAGCAGAAGCTAAAGATACTCTACTACTGGAACTGTGGCAGCTGGCAGCTGCAAGTGGGTTTTGATTTCACGTGGGGAGTGTGTGCCCCCTCCGCTAATGCCTCTTCTTCGCAATCAAATGTCTGTTTGCTTGCTTCTCTCTATTTAAATTGGGCATTACCAACGCTCCGGTGATATATGCTTCCTCTTTGTCTGCCAGACATCTCTCTGACATCTGTGCAGGCGGTGGATTTTGAATTTGGAACTTGGGGTCGTCTTGTGAATATGCATCTCTAACGATTAACATATGCTACTGCTTGCCCCCAATGGGGGGAAATCACCAAAAAATGTGTGAGACCTAACCGATAAGACCAATTAGAAAGTAATTTGTGAACAAGCCTCCTCTTGTAGATCACTTGTGACAAGAAGTTCACAACAAAAGAGACCCCTGATTAGACACACATTGAATACGTCTCTTCTAATTGCCAAATCAGATTAACAAGACATTATTGTGATTTATTTGTAGCATAAATTAAATTAGACAACTTGATGTGGGGTCGTTCTTTGTGTATAATATTTAAATCACACAATAATACTCCAATCAAAGTGGGTTTTCAAATGAGACAGAATAAAAATTGTTAAAGTGGCGAGGTTCTTTCTAGAACAATTACAATAAGAACTAAGCTTTGTATTGTTCATTATATAAATATTCAACTAATTAAATACAGCTTTTGTTCTGTTCTACATTGTTTCTAAAATTCCCTAATTCTACATTTGAATAGAAAATTTTTAGTTAGAGCTTTAACGTAGTACCTACATTTTATAGCCATGAAAAATAAATACTCCAGAGTAAAGCCTGCACTTTTTCAATGTGAAAACGAATGTGTCCGAGTGTGTGACATTGGAACCTGACTATTGAGCACTTTTCCCTCACTCCTCCCATATTCCCAGGGTTTTTTAACACTATTTTTCCCCGCATTTTCCGTTTGCCCTTCGCTTCAGTCAATTAGCAAAGTCAATAGGAAATGCCGCCGCCGCTGGGCTCTGCTCTACTCTACTCTGCTCTCCGTTCGAGTTCTGCTGACGCTTCAGCATTTTGCTTGTTTAATTTATAAACGTCAGAAACTTCACACACACCGCACACACCCACTTCCCCTGCAGCACACCTCCCACATCCACACAGCAATTGGCGTGTCATTTGTTAGGAGTTCTATTTGAATTTTCACAGGAAAAACAAAAGACGATTCCCACACACGGACACACATATTGCAATGAATGATAAACTTAAATGGAAAATGCAAATTTAAACATGAGGCTTATGTGATTAGCAAGATGAGTTTATAAAAAGTTGCAGGATATATTCTACCAATCCGTTTTGTGTCGGCTTATGGATTAAAGACATGCAGAAGATATACATATATCCAGCCTTAAAGCACTAATTTAATTATTAATTAAGAGTGCTCTGCAAGCAAGCGAAACTTTTGAATGTGGGACACAGTGGCTGCAACAGCAGCGCAGCAGCAGCAGAATGCGGTTTGGGGTTAAATGTGGAGCAGAGCTGAATTATTGACGAGATTTCGCAGCAACGCCTATGGACTTGAAAGCGACTTAACTTTGTCAGTCAACTGTCACTTAAAGAGTTCTGTTTTAGTCTTCATTTGGTATTTAATTGATGATAAAAGTGTTTTTTAAGTGTTAAAACTTTAAAGGGAATAATTGGTTAATACCAGAATAATAATTGTAATACCTTCAAGTCTAGAAGCTTCATTTAATGTGTCAAAGTTATAATTAAATTCTATTTTAGGGACCTTAAAAAAGGAATATTTTTAATATAGTTTTTAATCACAATAAATTTTCAAACTTTTTATATAAATGTAGCAAATATAGAGAGATACAAACACCCCAGAAGATCAAGGAAAAATTCGAAATGAAGCGGCGTGAAGAAACCTCAAGTGCAAGGCAACTTGAGAGTCAAGCAACCACTTGAACTTCTCAGTTCCTCGACTTTTCTTTCTCCCCTCTATAAATAATCCACAAATGCAATAAAAGAACCAAACTTAGAACTTGGGGGAGCGCCTCCCTCCCACTTATTAAAGAGCTGCATGCATGCGGGGATCAATTGGATGATGACGACGACGACGAGAGTCATGCAAATGGTTCAAATAAAGAATTAAATAAAAACAAGGGAGTTCAACTTGTTGTCTGTCTTCCCCTTTTCGAATTTACACGAGTCGTTGGCAGCGACCCCTTTGAGTGATCTTTCCCCTTCTTAGGCTCCCTTTCTTCTCACCACTCGAGTTAATAAAGATCAATTGAATTTAAACAAAGCAATTGTTTCGAGGAGGAACACAGTCCAACATACCAACTTTTCCTTGTTTTCCCCCAAGAACTTGCGATTCAAATAAGTGCGAGCATCAAGTGACAAAAGAGGGAAATAAAATTATAAGAAAATGCGCATTAAAATTTATAACTATTCAGCAACAAGGCAATTAAATAAGGTAAAAACTAAAATCATTAAAAGACACACCAAAAAACCAAATAAACAGGAAACCAAAAAAGCTGTAGTTTGACCTAAAACTTGTTTAGACTCTCTTCAATCATCTTGTCCAAGTTCTTTTCTTCTCCTATTCTTTTCTTTTTGGTCATTAGTCAAAATTTGAGCATCGAAATTAATTATACAATTCAAAAGTCCACACAATGGGAAACGTTTAATTGGAGGGAAAGCCCTCGAAACGGAAAAAGCAGAAATATAATAATAATACAAGCCACAGTCGTCAGTGGCAGTGGCCGAGAAGCTATTTAAAGTTTCCAAACAACTTCCACGAAGACGACGACGACTTCCACTTTCCGAATTGGACAAAAAACTTTTTGTTACATTTTCACAATTTGGGACACAAAAGAAGCCAAGTTTTGGTGGAACAAAAAAACCCAAAAAATAAAGCTTAGTCCAACGAAATCTTGACTTTGAAGTTTGTAGGCATAGAAAATTCTGTTTGGTCGCAGTTTCTTAGTTTCTCAACAACTATTTTCTTCTACTTTGATTTGCTTTCCATCTCGGCTGAAAAAATTGGCAAGCGAAGCTCTCTTGAAAGCGAAGTCTAATTAGGCGACGTCAATGAGTGGAAAATGGGAGCAGCCGCCACTGAAGATTCTCTCGAAGATTGGAGTGCAGCAGCAACGAAAGTGAGTGGATGAATGGGTGGAGTCTTGGGAGCGAAGACAATTGCATAATCTGGCAGTGCCACAAAAGTTGTTCTCACAATAAAAAAGGGAACCGGAAAAAAGACAATGAGTGAAGGTGTAGGTGTAAGAGAGATAGAGGGGTTGCTACCTTTTTTATAAAAGCTGCTAAAAACACCATACAAATTTCATTTTATAAATAGATTGTTTTAGAGTTTTATGGAGTATTCGGAGTATTTTTTATGGAGTATGTCGGAGTTTCGATATCCTCAACGGATTCCGTGGCGTTATGGGCCGTGCGCTTCCTCGGCTGTGAGATATTCCGATCGCAACTTAACCAAGATTGCATCTCTGAATCAGAACTCTCCTTTTTATATCTCACCAACCTTTTTATATCTCACCAACCTTGGTGCCCGTCTTCTTCCAAGAACATATCGTCTCATTCTTACACCCTGTCACACCGAGGCTGCACAAAACAGAAGTCTGCTAGACCT
>JAEIHY010020003.1:0-28045 GCA_018904565.1 Drosophila tsacasi | reverse complement strand
TAATTTATTTATTTATTTTTTTGATTCCATTATATCTTCAGCTCTTGTTTTATATAAATTGTTTAATTGTTAATTTTTTTAATTTATTTTAATTTTTTATAATTTTATTTTTCAACCTTTTAACTTTGACTCGTAATTTTCCGCCAACCATTAAGCAGTTCCTGGATACATATAAATTGTAGGTAGTATGCTCGCATGGTTTTATAATTGTTCATCATAGTGCAATATTATAATTATAATTATATGCTTTAATCCATCTTCATTTGATGTATTTTTATTTATTAACCTTTTAACGTTAACTCTTGATTGTCGCTAGCCATTTGGCATCTTTTGTTTCTCGTCTTCCTGATAAATATAATTTACTGTCCTTTAATTTGTTTACCTGTATTTTGCTTTAGAAAAAATATATTTTGTATTGAAAAAAAATATATATTAACTAAAAATGGCCTTGTGGAAATGGGACGTGTTCCATTTCCTTCACCTAGTTGTTGTTATGGCATAATCAATTATTTTCAATGGACAGGTCGCAAAAACAAAGTCATTTATTATGCTGGCCAAAAAAATTTGTCACTATTCTGCACTGGTTTTCATTCATTCATTCCGCTGTTGCGGCTGCTGCTTATCAGGCCAGAACCGAGTTTGGGGCCATAATTAATTTAGCCAGGCAACAACAGCGGCAAAAAGACACACAAGCACACGCTCTCAACTGCCCCAAACAATGGCAAACAAATTGATTAATGACAGCGTATTAAACAATAATCGAGATAGGCCTCCGGTCAGATCAGAAAAAAGAGGAGTTGCCACCGAATCTCCGATGCTGTAACCCATCGGAGTATTGTGCGCCCACGCAGAAACTCAACTTTTTTTCTCTTTTCGCACGCACAAAAAAGGTGTTGTTTGTTGTTGTTGTTCGTGGCTAAAAACAATTCATTTAAATAATATCTGAACCACTTTGCCGGGAAACTGGAGGAAACAAATCATTTTTCATATCCTTCGTGTTCATCGCCCAACGTCCCAAAGCTGGCAAATTAATAATGTGTAATTAATATTATTTTTTTTTTTGTTAAAGCCGGGTAAGAGAATTTTTGGCAGTGGTATTTCGCGTACATATGAGTATCAGAGAATATGGTTTGGGTTATTGAGATATTTTGGCAAACAAATCGCATTAAAAAAGATACAAAGAAAATGTTGAATGGGAAAAAGGTAAAGGAAAGGTTTGAAAAGGAGGGTTTAAGGCTAACATCTTGATTTTTTAAAGTTTGATAAATTATTGAATTAAACTTTTAATGTTGTAATATTTTGTTATGAAGATTCCGGTAAGTGCAATGTGGTTACTTCCAGTTTCAAACGCTTTATCTTCAGTAGAGAGCTAAAACCTAAATCAGTCAGGGGTGGTATCTTACTTAAACCCTTTTAACTAAAGTTACAAATTAAGATCTGAGAAGACCTCAGCTGAAAAAATATTTAATTAGGCCCTGATAAAGGTGCGGCCCCAAAGCGATGTGATATCTCTAGGGAGGCTGCAAAAAGGGGGGCTATTTTTGGAAGGACCTCCTTTTCGCTTTTAACGTAACACAACATAACACAACGTAACGCAACGCTTAACGTAATAGCCTTTCATGTTTGCTTAGTAACCCACATCAATTCCAATCGCTTGTAGCCAGAACGAGTGCCGCCACGCCCCGCCACACTATCTCACTCCCGCCCCCGCCTCGCATACTATTACACCATCCCCAATGCACACACACACATACCCCATGCACACTCCCTCCCCCACAACAAGGGGAACGATTTATGGCATGCTTTCACATACTTTCACCTGGGGAATATTCTCCTGTGGTTGCCGAATGGATCCAGCTCCCCCCTACCCACCAAGCACTGAGGAAAATGTCTTCACCTGTCGGATCATATTAGTTCTTAATAATAAATAAAGTTTAAAAGAAATAAAAAATCATTCGACTTCTGAGCTTAATTCAAAAAGTAAATTTATTTTAAATTAAGAAATATATCATCAAACAAGTGTTATTCGTTTTTTGCTGTGTAAAAATGTGTGCAAGCGGAAATATAGTGCACAGTCCGCCCCATTCATGTAGTTTATGGGAGCATATTAATTTTGGCATTGAAATGGAGTCCAAATGCATTCACAATTGTTTTAATGTCAAGTGGTTTTCGTTGCCATTATTTTGGGGGCTTGACCAAAAACAGGCAATTTAATGGGGTTTTTCATTCAATGAAAGTGAAATACTAATGTCTGTAAATAGTAAAAAGCTGAATAAATATTTTGGAACCACTTGATATCTGGCAATATAAAACATATTTAATAATATTTAGGGTGTTAAGTAAATAATGAAGATTTACCAAAAATGTTTCAATTTTGACAACGATCTTGGGTTTACAATTTATTGAATAAAGACCTTAAATTTTGTACATTGTTTCAAGGGACAGGAACAAGGAACAGGGACAGCGGAGAGTGCCACCAGCTGCTCAAAAAAGTTGCCGATTTGCAACATGTACTCAACTTTTATGCATTCCTGGGCTGGCGTCGAGTGCATTCCATATGGATTAGCCAGAACAACCCGACAATCTTTATACTTTTGTCAATACCCAGCTTCTTTATTTTTTATGGCAGACAGCCCACACACACAGCAGCTCTAGCTTTCCTCCAACAAGGTGAAAACTTTCCCATGTGAGCTATTAGAATTAAAAAGAATGTATGCTCTACTATGCAAACTTTAATTTCTAAATCATAACTTTCTGCGCCCAACTTTGGCAGGGAAGAGCCAGAGAGTTACTGCGCGGTGCAAGCTGTTAACAGATTGGGGGAGCCATCAGAGTTGAACCGAGATGAGTGGCCCTCCGCTGGAATTCTCTGCGAGATGCCCAGACAAACTCTCTCAACTAGCAGCCCTTTAACATCATATTTTGTAGTTTATTCACTAAGTTATTGAGTCTGTATTTTCAAAATTAGGAAGTAAAATCAGAGATGTCACGAAAATTTAAAGCTGTGCTTAAAAATATGTACAAAATATTTATACTTAATTTTAATGATTATCTTTGCTAGTCAAGAATCCTTACTTAAAGAGTATACAAGTCTTTGGCGTCTTCGGACTTCTAACTTTCCTACTCTAAGTAAATTTTCTGTTTTTATTCTATTTGGGTCAAAGTTTTTAATAGTTTGATATGCACTCTCTGGCGAGCTTGGCCAATTTCGAAGCCAGCGAAGCCTTTATGGATGGCCCGACTCCGACCTCCGCTGACCCAGAGGAGGCACGTGTCCGCCGCACGTGCCCCTCCTCTGAAACTGGCCAGATAATGGAAAAGATTTGTTTATAAGAAATTTAAATGCTAGCCGACAGCAGCAGCAGCTTTCATGTATGTGGACGGCCGGCCTTTGGTCCGCTACAGAACTAATATTTAATTCAATTTTGACCAGCTTTTATTTGCCCACCTACATGGTAAATCAATTTAAGGGAACTGTGCTAAAATCGAAGGCCATCTGAAAAAATACATCAGCCTCTGTTGGTTTCTACTAAGCAAAAAAAAAGATTGTGCAAATATTCTGAAGGAATCAAGCTCAAGTTTGCTAGAAGATTTAAAAGACGTAGTTTCATCTACAACAAAACTATATATATTTTAGAAAACCTTGTAATAGTTTTCCTCCAGTGCAGTCTCAGTTTCATCTCGGATCGAAGTTCACTGGGTTGGCTCTAACAGCTTCTAATTGCAATGGAACCGCACGAAATGTCAACGCTTTTGGCATATTTCTGTTGGCCTGGTTGTTGCCCGCAGGTGCCTCTCCCACCTGCCCACTCTGGCCCACTCCTGCCCACCTGCCTTATCCCTCTCAGCCTCACAGCCAGCCGTCCGTCCATGTGGCTAACCTAGAAAAGGAGGCAAAAAACCTCGGCTCACTGGAGTCTTTTTGGCCACGTACTCCATTCAGGTTTCTTTTGGCTTTTTCGGTTTTTGTTTGTGAAAGGCACCGAAAAAAGAGACCGAGTGGATGTCGCCGGGAGATTAGTTACACTTGTGCTCCATTTAAATGGCAAAGCGACTAAATTATGCCAAGTTCTTTTTTCCTTTTAATGCTTTTTCGGCTTTTTGTCTTTGGAAAGTGAAAGAGCCGGGCAGAGCACAAAAATAATTGCAATCAAAGCCGCCCTTTCCCTGGGTGAATGTTGAATGTCGCTCGAATCTAGGCCCGGCGAAAGTTGGACTGCAGTGCGGGATTCATGCCACTTTTCTGGGTGGGTCAGTCTCTCGATGGGATGTCGAATTTTTAATGCGGTTCAATGGAAATTGCAAATTTCCACGAAGCCTTGAAACCCCAATGACTGAAAGTTTTGCAGTTATTTCTGTTATAGGTAAAGAGCTTTCTTAAAATCTTGAAAAACACATTTTTTTTTAAATACTAATGAAGATACTTTTTAAAATTATGGAAATTATTAAGAATTTGTATAAATGCTAAAAATAAATAAGAACAATGTTTGAGTCTATAGAAGTGAAGGTCTTGTTAGGTTTTATACTCTTTGTATTTTTATCTTCATAAAGTATTTAATATATAAATACATCCCATTGAATATATCTTAGTGATCCACTCTCTCAACATAAATATCTTATTGAATATCCCCATGAGCATTAATATTTTCCTTTCAATTTTTTTAAACCTCTCCCAGATAACATGAAAAGATGCCCCTTTGATTGGAATTTCGCTCAACTAGCTCTCGCTTTTCCCCATAATTTAATTTTCGTCTCAGTCAACTGCTCTTGGGCCTTGTGTGTTACCTAAACTTACTGCATAGTTTCCCTTGGTCCATGCTTCATTAACATATCTGCATATTTTGCCATTGTCTTTGGCCAAAATCGAGAGCGCAGAATATCGACGGATATTGGCAATCTCGGGGCACACGTGCGTTCAGCTCAGCTCGACGACTCACATCAAAGCTCGGATGGGAATGCTGCTAATAGCAACCGTTTCATAAACTTTTGATGTGAGCAGACCTTTTGCCGGGGCTTTTTTTATATTTTATGCTGAAACTCATTAAAATACCAAAAGTAACGAAACGAAATCAAAAAGATAAACCCGCACGCCAGAAGTAGAGGGTAGAGGATTCCAGGAAGTCGGGTGAGGGACGGGAGGCGAAAAATCAGCTCCCACAGAGGCACATTTTTGTCCAGAGGAATGCCAGCTCCCTTGTGTGTCCCCTGGATTTTCAGCGGCATTGATTACACCCAAGCACACCAGCGGAATGGCAAACAAATTATTACAAGTGCACTTGGAAAATATGTGGCGGCCACTTATCAACATAATCAACAACAAATACCTGGACACGCCTGAGTGCCGGCGGTTCGCCTTTGTGGGGGAAGCCAATTGACAGCGGCCTAGGCGGCTTTTAGATATAAGGACAGGGTCGACCCATTAAGTACTTAAGAAAACCAGTCAAGACTACTAACAACAAATAAATTAGCAAAATGTAAAAAATAAATTTGATTGGATATAGCTTATGGTTTTAAATACCTTTACCTTGAAGTTAATTCCTAATAAGTAGTTAGAATAGGTTGAAGAGGTTCCTATTAAAACATAACCTTTTAGGCTTCTTGAAACCCTTTTGCCAGGGTATCAGTTCCAAGGCAAAAACGAACCCCAAGAGATCCAGACCCAGGGAAACACACAAGGTTCCAATGACATAGACGAAGACGTCGCCGCCAATTCCGAGAGAGAGACGCCGACAGTCCGGTTGCTAAACGACAGACTGTGGGGTCTTCGGTCTCCGGTCTCCGGTCTTTAGTCTTCTAAACCAAACCAGAAGTGAGTTGTTGTTCGGGGGCTGGGATTGAGATTGGGAACTTTGCAGTTCCCTTTCGAAAAAAGAGCTATAGGCAGAGCAATAGACCCGACTCCGTCTCCCCATCCTGTCAAATGCTCTGCCTTAATGATGGCATTGATGGATGGATCACACGTAAGCGACAGTCATTTAGTAATTTATCTCGGGCCATTTCAAATTAATAGACTCCTGGGCTCCTCCGTCCTCCTCCGGCCTTTGATTTTGCGATTTTTATCTCACATTAGAAATTTCACATTGTGCTTTGTTTTTGTTTTTCGTCAAATTACATAAATTTATGAGCCTGGAACTTTCGCCTTCTGACTGTGAGAGTCCAGCTAATTAAGGCAGCTGCCTGTCTGCAATTTGCCGAGTGCAGCGCAGTTTCAAGCTCGATTAACGCTTTAATTAGGCGGAGTTTAGTTAATTGGTTGACTGACTTTGCAGCCACATGCAGATCGCGCCGAGGAAGGGCCAAGCGAAGCGATCCCATCTGCAGCGACACTTGTTTCGTCGGGGAAGGGTCGCTGACCTTCGACGGGTGAGATGTTCAGAGGTCAAGGCAACAGAAGAAAGCAGTATGAGTTAAAAACAGGTGCTGCCAGATAGGAGAAAAAAGAAAAAAAAAATATATTTGGACAATATTTGGACACAATTTTAAAAAGGGCTTCCTTTCTAATAACATCTTACTCCTCGTAAATATTTGTAACCTTGCCAACAATATTCCTCTATTTTACTTAATATTTTAGCTGAAGCATAACGAGTTTTTTCATAACTGTTATATGCTTTTCGCTCGCCAAGTTGCTTCTGTAATCCCCAATGCATGGCAATCTCCCAGTTGCCTTCCATCTGGGCCACGCAAATTCCTCGGAGCTCTTTCAATATTTAACCCAAAAATATGGCCACAAACACAGAATCAGAAACACAGAAAAAATGTTTAGCTACTCTTTGTCTAAGCCACGGAAAAAAACTTCAAGAAATAGAGCGCGGTGCATGCGAAAAAATTCGCGCTGACACTGACAAGTCGTGTGAAGCACACCTGCAAGAGTCAAGCGCCGAGCGACGGATTTCGAGATTTCGAGAGACCACAGACCGAAACCAGATCGCCGAGGGGCGGGGAATGCAGGCTGCAAAAGGGGAGAGGGAGCTGCGGCTTGGGGCATGGCATTGCATTCGGCGCAGCGAAACATGTTGCAAAATGCAGCTCAGCTGTGTGCGTTGTCGTGGCCTTAAAACTGGTGCAACGCCATTGGCCTCCTCCTTCGACTCTAGTAGAGGAAAAAAACTCATAAAACAAGAAAGAAAGCTAACTTCGGCACGCCGAAACTTCTATACCCTTGCAATCCAATTTGAAATGAAAAGAAAAATTACAGGAATTATATAAATCATTAATAAATATAAAGCATAAATATATAATAATACCCTGCAAGTGTATAAAAATAAATCCCCTTCCCTGGGAGGCTGGCATAGCGCCAAACTAGCAGACAAGTAGGAAAGGTTTCTTGACTCTCCACTGGGGATCCCAAAGTAGTAAGGAAATTAGGAAACAGATCTTAAGATACCCTTTCGAGCTTTCTAATAATGTAAAGAAACTTATATATTATATTATTATATATTCTAATATTAATATCGACGCCCAGTATTCATTTTGAATGTTTTATATACATCGTATATAAATAAAGGATATGATGATGAATATTAATATTCGACAACTAGCTAATATTTTTAATAATTAAAGCAAATGCAGCTCAGGCTACTGCCACAGAAATGTGAATAGCAAATGCTTGATTTTCTTGCCGGAGGCCTTTCGCTACTTGAGCACACACTGGCGTAAGTGGAACGAGGGCGGCTGCTGCAGCTTCCCCTCCTGGCCTCCGCCAGGATCATTGTCCTTAGCCTCACCGCAGGCAGAGAAGCGGAAAAGCGAAGCGTGCACAACAAAAGCAGTCAGGCAGACACAGACACTGCAATTGGACGAAAAAGAGATGGTAATAGACAGGGACTTGGACTTGATTGCAACAATGTGGCTCACTCAAGGTGCGCCAGGTATTCGGCTAAGGCGATAATGTGACAAGGATAACGGACAGCAAAGCCCTGCACCGTGGAATAAATTTTATTTATTAGAAATACAGATCAAGTAGATATCATAATAAAATCTTTATGCGAGTAACATTGGGTGTTGTGAGCCAGTTTGTATATTATTTATATGAGAACCAAATCTTTTTGTTACGTGACTTAGACAGGCTTTAACCTATATAGTTATTTGTGTATTTGTTTTTGGTTTTTTTCCACGTGTGAAAAAAACGAGTTGAGCACGTCGCCCGGGGAAGTGGTAGGGGCAGCCTTGTTATCATCCAGTTCCTGTCGTGTCCCCTCGTCCAAGGTGCGTAATGCGCTCATTACGTGCCGGCATCAACATCGCAGCCACATGCCACACCACCTCCTCCACCTTTCCGCCTCTATCCTTTATTTCCCGGGTGAACTTTTCCACATAGTCCAGTTCCTCCCTTCTCATTCTCCGTATTCCGCTGCACCGCTCCTCGGCTTTCAGTTCGGTTTTGGGGGCTTTGTCCCAGCCTCAACACGGCAATGTCATGCCAATTGCATGCCTTTCCCAATGCCGCCTCCTCGGAAAAGCCAGGCGGGTAGCGCAGAGCCGAGAATGCCCAATCCGGGGACGCTTGGGAGCCATCCAGTCAGCAGCTAATTAGAGAACCGCCTTTTGTGCCGGGTGATAAGGCAAAAATTGGAATCGAAGGCGAGATTGCGGGCTGGCTTTGATTCATTCCAATGGATGAATGGTATGGCTGAGTCGTGTCTGGCAAATTGATGGAATTGTCAGCGATTTGGTGGTCAGTGGGATGGGTGGAGGAGCTTATGTTCATCCTTCGGTTGGGAAATACCTCAGGGGTGGAGTTTAATTGGATCTAAAAATACGATATAGAATGTGGAATATATTTGTTAAAGATATGTATGTTAATCTGTAGTAAAGGTTTTACTTTAATTTGTGTATTTATTTTAATATTATTCATATATTTTTGAAAGGTATTCCGAGAATCCTACTCTTTTTAATAAAGGTTAATTGTTAAATCAGCCAGTATAAGAATGTATCATACATTAGGTATGTTTTTGGACTTTAAATAACATTAACTAAATGAATCTTCTAGTTACGAATGCCATTTCCCTAACTCTTAATTCTCTCTCATTGCTGCAAAATCTCTTATAAGCCACAAAGCTTGACGTGACCCTCGCAACTGCTAGCATCACACTTCCATCTGGTAACCTTGTCAAAAGTTCAACAACCCAAACCGCAGCAGCTACAATTCAGTTGAGTGGACTTTTAGTCCGAGCAACAAAATAAGCATCACTTAGGGATGGGAGAAAATTAAGACAAATAAATAATGCTAAGATATTAAGTAAACAAAAATATAATCAAGGAAAGCTGAAAGCTCTGAGCTTCTTAGCTCTTAAAAGAAAATAAGAAGAAGTTGAATTTATTAATAATAGGTACCTTTAATTAAAGATTGCTATAAACTACAATATAATCTTTATAGTTTTTATAACACATCTACAAGATTTCTAAAACTATTTCTGATACTGAGGTATACTGTATTTCCTAACTCTGTCCATCACTGACAACATCAGCGACAGAGCAGCAACTCCGGCAACATCAGCGCATCAAAATTAATGATGCAGTGAAAACCGCTAAATACCCTGAAATGCAAAAGGGACACCTTCCGTTCCTCTTGCCCCTTCTCCTACCATCCCTTCCGATCCATCACCTTTGAATTGAGGTGGTCGAGGCAGGTGTTTTGGCCCTGTGCTGCCTCTGGATGAGCCCAGAGACCGGACACGTGTGACGATGTCCGGAGCGAGCGATGGAAGCGGAACAAAAGGCTTGCGGTCGCCTGTTTTTGCTGCCGCTGGTCAAGTCGGTTATGGCCGGCACTGTACTGCGGTGGTCGTCAATGGAAGTTCATATGTCAAGCGACTTAACAGCAACAAAAACACGGCCAACGAGACAAAATCAATTTTCCTACAACGACGGCAACAAGAGGCGCATTTAAAACGGATTTGTAACGCTAACGAATTATTTACGCCACGAAAAAAAAGGTGGAAGGTAGAAAAAAATTAGAGGTAAGTGCAGGTGGCACACAAAAAATTAACAAAATATGTCTAGTTGTTATGAGGGAAGTTTGTATACTCTTTCTGCGTGATCGTTGTGAGGGGAAGATATTAAATTTAAAAAGTTTTCTTTATAAATAAATGTTATAAAATATAAAGAATTTAATATTAAATCTTTAATTAATAATTTTTGATTATTTTCAGTTTAGGAAATTTCTAGATTATTTAATTCTAAAAAGTAAGTATGGTCTTCGGAAAGCGTAGAGTAAAAGCCAAGGCCAATCGCTGCAACAGGAAAAACTCGGGCTCAAGAACGATAGAACGCGTAGGCGACAGTCGAGATGTAGATTACAGGGTTAAATGGGTTAGGAGAGGGGCCAGAAGAGGGGCCAGAAGAACAGAAAGAAGAAGGCCAGAAGGGGGAAGAGCGCAGGAGGAACGTGCCAAGTTAGAGGAAGTGGGCTAACTCAATTGGTCTCTTGGCAAACGCATTATGGGTCACTAAGCCGCACGGCCATTGTCAGACTTTGGCTTTGTCACTTCCATCGGAGTCTCCTGCCCTCCTCCTCTGATTCTCTATTTCTCCCTCTTTCTCCGCATTCCTCTTTCTATAAGTTTTCTTCCCTCACCTTCTCCGCCTGCCCTGACAAGTGCACTCCGTGATTGACATGCAACACGCGTTCCGGCGCCCACTTTCCCGGACTTGCAACAGGCGCTGAGGTGGAAAGGGGCGTGGCACGCACCGTTGTCGCTTGGTTTAGTTTATAAAACTTGTTATCTCAGAGCAACAGAATTGCTATTTTTTCTCCAATTCCTTACATCAACTGCACTGGAAATAAAGTCGGAATAAATCTACAAAGAATACTTATTTTGAATATTTGATCAATGTTGAGACGTATATGAAACAGCAGTTTATATTTTATTTATAAAATATATTCAACACAATGAAAAGGTTGTATAATTTTCTTTATATTTTCCAGCGTGTAGCTGTCCCTGTCTTTGAAGCTGTGTAATTGAAATTACGTGACACTTTGCATATGCACTGGATTTAAATCGAGTTTCCAGTTGGCCATCAAAGCGACTGTAGGTGGCATCAGACGGGATCTGGCTGCCGGGGGACAGTGGGGCCTGCCTATTGTGGCACGCGTGGCTTACGCCAGCGGTGGTGGCGGGCTCCCCCGTTGTTCGATGTTGTCTGTGGCCCGGAGAATGCATCGGACCCACGTAGGCGACAGCCCCGGACTTTGACAAGTGCATTCAAGTGCAGCAGCAGCAGAGTTAAGGGCAGGAAAAACGAGGAGTGAGTAGACCCGAACCCGAACACGTGTTGGAAAAACCATAAAGAAAATATAAGAACGAAAACCTAATTAGCATGGAGAAATAATGTGACATGGGGGTTTTATGAGGTGCGGAATCAGATTTAAGGTTGAGCCCAGATATATCCAACGACAGCTGAGGCAAATCAGCCGGGAAGAATCTGGCCAGAACAGTAATACAGCTGAATATCTTTTTGTATTGAGGGTGGGAGGTACTTAAGGAAACTAAATTTATTTTAATTAGCAGGAGGCATACACTTAATGAAATGTTTAAATTCTGCTTAACAGAAATTAAAGGAGAATTCATTGAAATTATCGTTCTGTTTCTAATTAAATAACTTTAAATAATCTGTGTATATATATTATACTTAACTTATAATAAGGTTTAATATATATTTAACGAGTCTGATTAATAAATCAATAATCATCATCAGTATTGTGCTTTAGGTATTAAAGGTTACCCATAAATGCTCGAACTTATATTAATAACATATATCATATATCATATATCATACATATATAACATATATCATACTATGCCTTTCTTCTAATATTTTATTTTCTGAATTTTATTTAGACATTCACAAGTGCAAAACTCGTAGAAAAAGACATAACAATATTTGTATATTTTTAAAAAAGAAACAAAAAAATCTTTGTCAGAAGTGGGATTCGAACCCACGCCCTCAGAGAGGACCAGAACGCTCGATCGAACCCTTGAGTGAAGGGCAAGAGATTAGCTCTTGAGTCTGGCGCCTTAGACCGCTCGGCCATCCTGACGTGTGCTTGTCGGGCGACAATTGCTCAGGTTCCGCAAGCGTTCTATTTATAGAACAGCAATTAGATAAGCAGAAAGAGAAAACGTCAAAACAAATATTATATTCAAATGAAAAAGCATAGCAACAATCACACAAACACTCGCACCCGCAGCGGTGATAAAAGCTCGGCGGCATCTGGTGTTTGCTCTGTGCTGGTGGTGCTGTGTTGCTGGTGTTGCTGTTGGTGGTGGCGCTGGTGTCACTGCCGCCGGTTGCTATGTGGTTAAGTGCTGCAGTTGCCATTTCATGCTCGGCTAAATCGCTGCTAAATCGTAACCTGAGCACCGTTTCCGGCAGGGCAATCAAAACCGGAGCCAAGCGTTCCGTTGCCCGGGGGCCTCATCATAAAAATCACCCAAAACCGCAGCCCAGCAACAACAAAATCACCGCACACACACGCACACCAAAATATTGGAAACACTGAGCGGAAAAATGTTTAAGGAAATTGGAAGAAAGTAGTTTTGAATTCTTAAGATTTATCTAATAAAAATTATTCTTTCATGGTCCATATTTTATTAACATTCTTTTCAAATTGAATATAAAATATGACCTACTTTCTAAGATTCAAATCTAGACATTTTTAAACAAAATATAGATTTAATAATTATAAATTGTTATTTAACAAAAATTTAATTATTGAATTTACCTTTCTCAAAGTGCACACACCTAATATACACACACACCACACTCATTGATGCGCCACGAGTCCAAGTCAATTGCAGAGTCCGCAGGCTGTGGCTGAGGTCTGAGGTCGGAGGACTGAGGAGAATGGCGAGTTGTTTCACTCTTTGTCGTCGGGTGCTGAAACCACAGGCCTTAACCCCCCGCCAGGTTCTGTGATGTATTTGTCAGTTAAAAAAATCAAATAAGGAAGGTTCAGAGTCGCAGTGCAACGACTATGGAAATACCCATTAGGTTATTAGGATAAGAGAAATTATTTATTTCAAGCTCAACATTTATGTAGTTTTTTAGCAGCTTTCATGGATTTACTAACTTCATACCATAGAAAATATATAACATATTTTAAAAGATACAATTTCACTAGGAAATCATATATTTGGGAATTAATTTAAATATTCTTTTACGTAAGCTTGACTTCTCCAGCTTAGAGGGTATGCATTACCGAAGGTATAGTAGTTCCTCATGCACAGACAGACTATCAACTGCAGCCTCCTTGGGGAAAGGGGCAAGCATGGCCAGAAGGGGATTCGGACAGACGCCGGCATTGAAATCGAAATCGGAATCGACAACCAGACACTTCAAACGCATGCAAAACGCATCGAAACAATGAGGTTTACGTGCTTCCAGCTGTTATGGACTGCAATCGGATACATGCGAAGGATGGGTCGAAAAGTATGTGGTCGGGGCTGGGCCGAGTGCCGTATTATTACAATGCGAAAGAGATCTGCCACCTTCCTCCGCCTGGAACTCCCTCTGAGCCCCGGGGGGCTGCAAATGGATTTCGGGTAATGACAGCCATAAGCTCTGGGCCGGCTCTGACGGTGTCTGCTTGGTCGGCCAAGCCGAAAAGTTTGTTGTGTTAATTTCCAATGCATAAAATTCATTCACCGGGCCTAGACCGCTATGGAAGTCAGTTGCACTGGAAGAAAAAGTTAGTTTTTATTCCAGTTGAGATATATGTAGGATTGGAGGAGATCACGTTAACAACTTTACAATGTCAGAAACAACTGTATATCCAAGCTTGTCCTCTTCTTTAAAGAGATATACATCTGTACTATATTTATTACTTTGATAAATTAAATTGGCATGTCTTTCAAGAGTCTCATAATTTTAGATCTCTTATTTATATTTTTTATAGTGTCTCCTACACCTTTAAACTATGGAGCGTCGGCTTTCAATTGGTAGTAGCCCCAAAGAGTCACAGACACGTGCAGTTGAATGCTCCTGTCAGTGTTGTCTCTCGTCTGGACAGTCTGTCAGTTCCCTTGTCTCCTCGTTCTGCCCCGTTTGTCCAGGCCATCCTGGGGTGGAATGGTAATTGAGCCGACTCGCCTTACCATTGCCCAATTTGGCCTGGCCTCAGGTAATTGTTATTATTTAAACGATCGAATATCAAACCTTTATTGTCTGACTTGTTTATTCCTTTAAACAAAAATTTATTAATATATGAGAGAATTTATTTAAAAATATGTTTTGCTTTTAGTTCGATAATAAAAGTGTATTTATATGTCTTACATAATATTGAAAAATAAATTAAAAGCTTATATTTGTGAAGGGTTAAAAATAACATTACGTAAATATTTTTTTTAAATGCAACAAAAAACACACTGAGCTTGGGCTCGTCCGGGATTTGAACCCGGGACCTCCCGCACCCTAAGCGGAAATCATACCCCTAGACCAACGAGCCAGTTGTTAATCAGTCTCCGAATTTAGCTCTACATGAAAAAGTATTTTATCTTTAAGACTCCAATGCATAACCAAAACAGCATTTTTGTGCTTATTTTGTAAATAAATTAGCTCTCTCCAAGAAATTATAAAAGAAAAACCAAGGAATTATTTAATTACTTAAACAAGTTAAAAATTTAAAAAAGAAGCAATTAGAAGGAACTCTTGCAAACTGAGATACATCCCGTCGAATTAAGCATAAAAGAATATAATGTATTGAAACTATAAATATAAGATAATAAAAACATTCATATATTTATTGATGTCACTTTATTATAAATAAAATTAATTCAATAAGAAAATAAATAGACAAACCAAACAAAATATATACGATTTTGGATGACAGTAGTATGTCTCAAAATAAGGACAAGTTTTTTTTTTCTTATTGAACTTCTTGTAATTAATAAAAATAATTCACCATAATTATTAACTACTCAACAGCTAAATATATTTGAAAGGGTAAAACCACATAGAAAATCCAATAATATTAGTACATAAATAAAAACATGTAATGGTACTTAAATTCCAAGCAGGAATATCGTTGATTGGTCAATTTCGCTAGACACGGTCTAATATAAAATGTATAAAAATAGCCAGTTAAAACATAAGCTAAAAATTTAAAAAGAAAGACCAATACATTTTTTCTTCTGATTTACACTTATATTAAAATTTTAAAATTCATTTAATATTCTTAATAATTAAAAACAAAATAGTTAATCATCTTGGGCTCGTCCGGGATTTGAACCCGGGACCTCCCGCACCCTAAGCGGAAATCATACCCCTAGACCAACGAGCCAGTTGGAAATTGGGAGCCAAACTTGGCCTTATCAATGGAATGCTCGAAATTCGATTTCGAAAAAGACCGATCGCAACGTGAGCTGCATGTGGCTCTGAGCATAAAAATGGAAAGTTGTTTTTTTGGTTGCTCTTGAATGGCTCGTTTTCAAACGGGTTTAGTTCATAATGTCAACTCGTAGAGGGCTCGTTAATCGCTGACGAAGACCAAAACCCCTATTGTCAGCCGCCAAAGCCCAGTATTTAGAGGATTTTGGCCGGCTATAAATGTACTCAATTAGCAGTTAATGGCTCTGGATCCCCTCCTCTCCGATTTATTAGCGGAGAACCCTTGCCCCCCTGCACTTTACCCAACATATGTCCAGGCAAATTCACGTTGATTGCCCTCGTCCATATGGCGGTGGTGTGCCCCTTACAAAAATCCGCCAATGGGTCAGTGACTGGACTTTGCAAATCTCTCGAAGAGATTAGATCAGGGGTAGGGCTTTTGCCTTCTGTCACTGATTGTAATCGCCTGGACCGCGGGCTCGTTAACTCGCAACACATAAAGAGCATTGGTCTTCTGTTTGGTCCCTACCTATTGATTCTATTTTTTGTTTTTTGATTTTTTATAAATCAGGGGTGACCCGCATTGAGATTAAGGATTTTTCTGCGTCTTTTGGCAGCCCTTTTAAAGTTTCCAATTTGCTTCTGCGGAGCCCAGAACCCACCCCCGGATCCGGATGGATTGGTTCCTCGTGCAAATATTTGCCCAAGTGCTTGGGCCACATCAAAAGGCCCCTGCCAGTTATATCCTTACATGGTCAGCGAGGGCACAGAACTTTCGGCGGCAACTGTGGCGATTTACGTGAGTTGATGGCTTCATTAGGGGTGGCCCGCACCACGGCAATGTTTTATGTCTCAATTCTAGCTGGCATAAAAAAGGAATTCAAGTGGTTGATTTCGGGCCCAGGCTTGAACCCCCGCCTGTGCCATTTGTTACGTCACAGCTGTTATGATTTTAGCACTGCCTTGTTTTAACTGCGCGCCAACTGAAACGATGTAAGTGGTTCCCCTAATTAATACTGCACGGCATCCTCGGCCGGGGAAGACCCGGGGGCCATGAACTTTGGCGGCTCATTTGAATTCATTAGGCCGTAGTGCGGGTTTATCGTGCGAATCGTTTTCCTTGGAAATCTGTAAGGAAACTGCGCACTCGGCTTAAGGGTTGATCGTCCATCCTGGTGCCCTGCAGGTGACAGCAGCTCTGTGGCAATGTTAATGGTTCGGGCCACTGGGGGATTCCCCAGTAGACTCCATAACGATGGTGTAATTATATATAAAATGCTTAAATGGTCTATGCCAAGCCCAGAACTAACGGATCCATCATGGGAGTTAGATAAGGGAAGTTTTGTAAGAAGGATAAATGGTTGTAGCATTATTACATCCTTTTAAATTTTTGTTTAAAATGCTAAATTAATTTATCTTCTTTCAAGAGCTTACAATTGTGTTAAGATAAGAATATAGTATATGTTTTCACTATACAAAAAATGAGCTAATACCTTCCTAATTACCTGTATTAGTTTATTCTGTGCCCTCCCAAGACCAAGACCTGGTCTTCTCCTCCATTTCCCAGCTCTCCGTCATGCATGACTCAAGCTTAGCCTCGAGTGGGGGCTGCTTCTAAGGCAAACATGTCTTACACGTTGCCCAAGCTCTGCAGAATGCGAGTCAACAAAGGCTCACAATCTATAAAGTACAATCACTTTCAACAACAAGGCCCAGAGAAGGAACGGGCGGGATGGAACCGAGACCGTCTGCCCTTTAAATCATGCTGCCACAAAACGTGGCTAGATCTCCGCGTGCCTTGCAATATAACTATACATACATATGTTTATATATATATTTGCTCACACAGATCGGTAATTATGGGTTCGAAAAATCTACACCAGCATCGCTACTCTGCCCGATGATCGACATTGGTGGCGGATGGCTGGCGAATGGAAATATATGGCTGAAAAGCCGATGAAAGGCCAGTTTACTTAGCTCCTCTGCCGGTCGTGCATTAATTTTAACACAATTTTTCCCGGCGTGGGACACGCCCACTAAAGTGGCACGCCGCCTTGGTTATGTAAACAGCCAGAAGAGGAGGCTCAGCGCAGGAACCCGGCGAAGGTGGATTGTAAAAGCCGCAGATGATGACAGGCGTTGATGACGCCATGATGATGGCGATGATGACGAGGGAGCCGACGAGGAGCCGGCACACATCATAATGTGTGGTGCTGGGGGGTTAAAGGTTGGCCTCTTCGTTTCGTGGAGGACGTGTGCAGTAAGTGTTAATGTTGCAATCTTCTCCAAGGAGCCGAGGTGCTGAGAGTGGCTCAATGGGTGGCTTTGAGGGGAATACGTTCCCTGAAATGGTGGAGTTTGTGCCTCGAGGATCATGCGAAAGTGAAAAGAGCTTAAGTCAGGTTCGGGAAACTCAATCAAAGACAATACGAAATACGGAAATTTTTATTAAAAAGAGAACCCGAACTCGTCTTAACCCTGTAATATTCAAACTATTCTGTTGCCCAACAATGGAGCTATTTAGAGAAGTATTTCTAAAAGTATTTAACTCAAAGAAGTGCCCTACTTAATCCAACCATTCATTAAGTCAACAAGTAGTTTATCAGTTGTTAACCAGAGTTGCCAGCAACTTTCCGGCTTTCCCTCTTTGTGTGCGCTTACCAACGCTTAACTCTTTGGCTCATCAAGGACCGCCGTATCCGCCCCCAAGCCCCGCAGTCTCCGACCCATCATCCCTTTCCCTGCTCCAGTGCCAAAGTCCAGCAAATCCGGCACATTAAGCGGCAACACGTTGAGCCACCAAGCCGGGCACAAATGAGCGGCAATCCACACTCACATATCATCAAAATTTATAAAGCTTTACCCCCAGCCGAAGCATGAAATGGCCAGAAAGCTTAACGCTCATAATGCCAATGTCTCCCTTGGCCAGCGGTAAATATATGAATTGGATTTTGAGCTGCCAGGGATTACGGAATGGAGGAAAGCAACCGGAGAACGGCGAACGGCGAGCGGAGAGCGGAGCCAAATGGCTTTATGTGCGTCAGTAAATTTACACCTCGTAATCGAGATGAGTGGACACAGGACACTCGCAGAGGGGAAAACGACCCCTAGCAGCTGTTGTCCAAGATTAGTGCCTCGCAAAAAATCTGTCGCACAAATTTTCATTTTTATGAGCAAGGAGGCAGAGCCAGAGCCGGAGCCGAAGCCGGAGCCTCTCGATGCCATTTGGGCCCGGTGTTTGCTTGGCTTTGAGTTATGGCCGAGTCCCCGAACCAGCAGCCTCCTGGCGCCGCGGGTTTAGCCAATTATATAATAACAGCTAGAAGAGGAATTCACAGAGGGCCAACACGTACTTCATCGGACCAGAAAGTAGCTCAATCGATGGCTTAAAAGTCGCAGACCAGGCTGGTACTTTGTACAAGATGCTCATCTCAGGGGGAAGTGCACGGAGAAAAATAAGGAATAATAAATAATATTAGCAATATTATAAATCAAGGAAGCTAACATTGTAGGACCAAAGTATTTCCACTCGGAAATCTTTTCTGTATTAGTTCCTATTAGGTTAATAAATCTGCGTAATGCATTTTTTTTTAAAATAAAGTATTTGACAATTTTAATGAATTAATTTCAGGAGATCTCTCATTCGATACCCTTTTTTCTTAGTGCATACTCCCTCTCTCTTCAATCTTCGCCCTATTGCCGGGTATTTCTGAGCAGCCCCATAACATTAACTGATTTGCATTTCAATCTTGGCGGCATGTGTTTAGTTTCGGCACAGAGAAACCTGTTTTTGTGGCAGGGGAGAAGCCGCCGAACAGCTGCTGATGTTGCTGCCTCAGTTGCAATTTCCATTGCTGTTGCTGATGCCGGCAGTTGGCAGCAACAACAACACTTGCCAAGTGAGATCTCGACCCCTCTGACTTCGTATACCATAGTTTTCAGTGCTTCGGTTTGCTTTGCTAGCACCGTGACTTAAAATGCAAATGAAAAGGCAATCATTGTTTAATCTCGGACAGCAACAACAGCAACCTCAAGGAGCAACGAGCAACAGTTGTGGATGTTGCAGTTGCAATACCTAGAAATAATGTGCTTTAACTATGAGGAGGGCTTTGCTGGAGGTGCCTTTGGTAGTAGCCCAAATTTCATTTGGATTCAATATTTAATTGCTACAATTATTATCATTATCAGATAACTTTAATAATGAAGAAAAGAGTTATTTAATTATAGAAAATATGTAATACAAAATTATGTTACATATATTCCGAAGAATTAAATAAAAATATATTAATCGAAGGGTATTTCTTATTTTCCATAACCAGGAAACCCTTAGCTCTGCTTTCCTGTTGCAGCGATCGCCATTCAAGCATCCCCGAGGCAACAACTGTGAGCATGTTTGCTATGGCCATGGCTATGGCCAGCCAACAGATCCAACAAGCCCCGCACAGATTCAGATTCAGGAAGCTTCCGAGCCCCGAGATACACAATTTTTGATAATATTTAAACAGGCTAGAGTGTCGGAGGCAGGGCAACATCGGCGACTGCAACTGCAACATCGAATGTCGAGGGAGTGCAGATTCTCGAGAGCTCTGTGATAAATTCCTGGCTTGTCCCGACGGCTCTACAAGACTTTCCTATCAGACAACATGAAAATTAGATCGTTGTAATGCTGTCATAAGGAAGAGGAAGCCAGGCAACAGATTTCCATGGCCATTGTTGAGCTGCGGAGAGGAAAAAGGGGCAGGAAAATAGTGTAGTTGATCGATGGTTGGGAAATGTTCGAGGCAATCGCTAAGATTGCTGGGAAATGAAAACCAGGAAGAGGGCATAAAATGTATACAGTTGTATCTGGAGAAATATAATTTTTGCTTAGCTAGAAGTCTTCCAATCTTTAAAGCCTGCCTAAAAAAACCAAGACCTAAGCCATCTTTAAAGCGGATTTCATTAGCCACAGACAGGCACTCTTCTTGCCCCAAACTCTGCGTCTCGGCACACTTTTAATTTCCAGCTCATTCCGTCCGGAGGCCCCAAATCCCCGCTCCCTCGACACACGGGTAATACTCCCCGAGCCAATCGACAGCGCCAAGGTCAGAGGCGGCTGTCCACAGAAGCAGCAGGACCTAATTGGCAACGCCTTTTGCCACTGCAAGTGACAGGAAACTTTCGGGCGAAGCGGCACCCGGCACCGGCAAACTAATTAGCCTTAAAATAAAACCAACACAAAAAAAGTAAACGAAAAAAATATGTTTTTTCCGAGGAAATGCTACAATTTCGCGCGCTCGAAAATGGGTCTAGGTGAGGAGGGGATGTGGCGAAGGAAGAGGAGCCCAGCCAAAGACAACACACAACTGAAAAAACAAAATTTTTAATTTCAAGAAGAATAGCCGGAAAAAAACGTGAAAAAATAAACATCATCAACAACAAACGAATGTCCGGCAGCCGCAAATCTGGCGTTGGACCAAGGACGAAGTGAGCGATAATTAACCAGAAACGACTAGGCGCACTCAATTTTAATTCTTTTAGCAGGACTCCCTAATGAATATATGCAAGAGGATTAAGTTCTATGCATTTTCCGGATTGCACGAAGGTTGTAAAAATTTTCTAGTTTTTGTCTAAAATAAACATAAAACATAAAGGTCTAAGGGATGCTAATGATAAGTATTACTAAAGGAAAGAAAACATAATTTACCCAAAATTAAACCAAAGCATAAACTACTTTCTGTGTTTATTGAAATGTGTCCTTGTTTTTATCTTATCACCTCCTTAAAAATCGTTTAAGAAATCTTCCTAAGAACTACCCTCTTCGAGGGTACTCTAATCTTCGCTCCCTTTTCTTTGTTTCAGAAACAGCGGTGGCAACACTGCTCGTCATCATCCTCCTTGGCGACTCGTTTGCCGTTTATCTTGGCTTCATTATCGCTTCATTAATTGCTAATTAACCGTGTTCTACATGGCCGCCAGTTCCCAGCTCCCCGGCTTCATAAAAATGTGCATGGCGTGGAAAATATTACCGCCAGCAGGGTCGGGGGGTTTTAGCCACTTAGCTTGGCCTTTTTGTAAGTGCAAATAAGTCGAAATCATGCCAAGTGAACGCGCCCCGCGCTTTATCGCGCTTTAATCTAATGCAATTTGTAAATGGAAACGAAAACGGGCCCACAAAGGATGGCACTATGTACCAGAATACCCTCCCTTTCCTCTTCTCCGCCAACTTGTAAATTAAAGCAAATATTTTGCTTATTTATTTTGGTTCTTTCTGGCTGCTGTCGCGGCTGCCTTTGCTGTTGTTGACTAGCCGCAGGGCAATTAATTAATTTATTAACGCAAATAAACAAAGGCACAAGGCGAGGCCACAAGCGAGAGCACACTCAAAGCGCATATGAAATGAAGAAAATCTCCTTTCCATGTAACAGCTAGGAGCTAGACTGGGCTAAAATGGAGGAAATACTGCGAAAGAAGAAGGGAAAGGAGTCTCGGAATACTCACCGATCCTAGCAAATTTTTAGGAAAGTATTTTTACTATATCTAGTAAACAGGTTAATGGTAAACAGGTTAATAGTAAGATTTTTTTAGTTTATATTACCTATTTTATGTTAAACAAAAGCCAGTTTGGAACATCTTGTATAAGAGCTATAAAGAATACAGCTTCTTTAATCAAGATTTCAAATAAAATACCAATATATTTTAAGATTTAAATAATCATTATTAAAAACGAATTAAATGCTAATAAAATAGTCATTTCCAGATAAACATTCTTTAGTATTATTATTTAATTCCCTAATAAAGTAATTAAAGCTTTCTCTTATATTGCCTGTGATTAACGTGAATGATTTGTGGTTGTCCCAGCCAGCTTTTGATTAGTCATAACCCCTCTGGTGGCGCTTCTTAAAGAGCCTCCTCATCCAAGTGATTTCCCTTTCGGGCCAAGTTAAAGACAACTCCCCCAGCCTCGATGGCATGTTGACTTGTTAAGGCCGCGTAAATAGGCGAAAAGGATTTTCCACTTGAGGAGTGCCAGGCTGCAGCGACAGGAAAAAGAGCAGTAGGAGTAGTAGTAGGAGTAGGGTTGGGGCTGAAAATGAGGATAAGGAAGGCCAAAGGTGGCTGCGTCTTTTGAGGCTGTGCTCTTCCAGTTGGCCGCCTTGGGTGGTGAGAAATCGGCGGCGCCAAGCCGCAAAAGGAGCCGGAGTCAGAGCCACGACATCGGGTTAAGGGATTAACCCACTGGGAGACAGGGCCGGCCTGGGCCGGCGCCCAGTCAAGTCAAGTCAAGTGGCTGACGTGGAAAGTGACCAAGGTCCCGACTGCCTTGATGTCTGGCCCTGACTCGGTGGCTCGTTTAATTAAATCAAAGTTAATTAATGCTAACGTATTCATAAACAGGGTCATCAAACACCCGAAAAGCGCCGGGGAGCGGGATGGTGCTGAAGCTGACTGAATAATTATGTAATATTTTCGACTCAAGGATACGACGACGACGCCGTCGCCTGCTGCTGAATATGCAGCAACAGTCGCCACAAGGAGCGCCTGTCAGCGGCAGGAAGTCAGCTTACGGGGAATAACGAACGACGAACACCGAACAGGATCCCGATCCAGGACCCCTGACTCCATTATTGGCTTTCCCCTTCCTTCTGTCGCTGCTGGTAATTATGCCGGGAAGGGCTTACGCGAAACTTTTTGACTTTGTGCAATTAAAAATACATTTTTCAAATATTTGCCTACAACACAACAAAGATGTAAACAAATTTTCGGTGAAGGGAAAATTGTGTCATCAAAATTGACTTGTGATATTATAGATTGACCCAGCAGATTGTCGTAGCGGGAGTGAAATTTTCCAGGAATTTAATTAGAAATTTTTGGGGTCTTGACTTTTTGGAGACGGTATTAAAGTCCTGGCGACCGCCGAAGAATGCTTAAGATGGGCTTCACTAAGAGAATGTGAAAATCCTGATACTTTTTTGTGCGCTCTGCATTACAATTTCAGAATACTCTCCGCTTTGGTTTGAGAGCCCTAATCCAGGCGGATTTTCCAGCGCATTTAAAAATACTTAACTCCACAAATAAATACGCGTAATGCCGATGATATTTTCGATTTTCATATTTTGACACGAACGTCGAATCAGTTTGGTTTATTTTCGTGTGTATCTGTGATTTCCCCCTCTTGAATATTCAACAGCGTGCGCGCACGGAACAAGTGTGCCATTAAAAATCATAAAATATTAAAAACATAATCCCATAGACGAGTATATTTTAAGCTTAATTATCGACAGGGAAAATCGCGCCTGGAAGCGAACGAAAATGCGCCGGATAACATCGTGTAATGCCGGGCGAGACGGGAATTTATGTGCCGAACAGTTGGACGGGGATTACGGGGCCTCCGAATATGTGCGAGTGGATAAGATTTGTTCGGGAGATTGGCCATAATTGATGCCTGCCACTTGTTGCCGGCCGCTCAATCCTTTAAAGTTGCCCAGGACTTTTTGGAAAAATTAGCTTCAAGCAAAACTATTTTCTCTACCAAATTCTTGCCCTTCACGGGCAGGACACTGGGAATTTCATTGCTGCCCAGACATGTTTGGTATTCGGTTCACAAATCCCAAAATCCTCCAGCTCCAGGTCCAACCTCCATCCCGACAACAAAAAAGGGGGGAAACATGACAATGAACAAGTTTTTAAACGACGCATGGAAAATTTGTTCCGTTGTATCAAATTTATTATTTAGAGATTTCCATTTCGGTTTGCTCTGCAATTGTTGAAACAATGCGCGAGGGCATTACATGGTATCTATCCTGTAAATAGTTTATTTTCGGCAGTCGTCGACGTAAAAAAAATTAAACTTGCAATGATATCCTGCCTTCTCCGCTCCGCTCCCCCTCGCAAGCAATAAAACATTCAAAGGATTAAATAGAAGCTGGAAAAAAGAATATATATGTGTTTCAAAAATAGTTTTGGCTCAGAGGCAGAATGGCTGGACGGCAATATCAAGAAAAACTGACAACAAATTGTGTAACTTTTTGGGGGCTTTGGAGTGCGGATATTTTTTGGGAACTTGTTGATAGCATTAAGGGGCTTAGTTGCGAAATTTTTAAGATTTTTTTGGTACAATTTGGATACCTTTAAGGGAGTTCTATCCTTAAGCAGGAAATTATCCATGAAGATATCTGCTACTTCTTGACTAATTAATGCATATTTAAAGAAACAAATTGTGGAAAATATCTACAATGACTTCCTATATTCTCTGTGATTTTTAAAACATTTGATTTTAGGCGAGAAAATGACCCAATGCACCTAAACTCGATTTCCTAATCCTTATTTAAGCCGTCTTGCTTGAAGAGCCTCCAGAAATTCGCACCAGAAATTGTTCAAACGGAAAACACCATCAAAAATACTAATAACCACAGTCGGCGCAATGAGGGAAATGCCTGGGAAACTGGGGAAAACTGGGGGAGCTTCGTTGCAAAAAATTGTTTGCCAGCCTCGCTGCCATTCGTCTTTTTTCTTTGTCTTTTTTTTTAGAGAGCGCTTTGAAGCGTGGCTGCATATGCAATTACATTTTACAGCAACAAAGTTGATAACAAACAAACGGGCACCGAATGGGGGGTTGGAAAATAGAGGAGGTTGGGGAAAACAGGGGGAAGGGGGCTGTGTGCAAGGCATTCAGCAAATTTTCAGCGTCAGGTTTCATTTGGGGCTTCTCCTTCTCTCTGTCTTTTTTTTTAGCTGCTCCTTTACCCTTTTTCTCCTTTTTTGTTTTAACATTTGTTTGTTTTGTGTTTGTTTTCTAAGCTTGCATAACAAATCGCTGCGAAAAGCTTTTCAATTCAAATGAATGAAAAACGAAGGCAAAAATGTTTTATGCATGTCGATGGACGGGGAGGCGCTGGGCCCCTTCTCCGAGGAGGGGCCAGAAAACAAAGTGTGAATGATGTCGGGGGCCTCAAGGAAGTCAATGCTGCTCACTTCCTGCCAGAGAAAAGGAGTTTAAGATATGTTTACAGAAACTGCAAAGGAAAAATAGTAAAGAAGAGGTCAAAAGTCATTTTGAATTGTAGAAAGACATACAATTTTAAATATATTTTATTGAATTGTCTATTGTTGATTTTTAATATAAATCTGCAAGTTTCTTTATTCCCAAAATCCACAACGTGTCAATATTGCATTCCATGGTCACTAATAGCCGTTCTTATAGAGAACAAAAAATTCCCCAAAGAAAGAAAAATTATTGTTATGAAAAAGCAATTAATGCGGGGGGTGTGGCCTGGCCATCGGTCGAAATTGGTAACACAAGATGGCAGCACCTTGATAAGGCGCGTGACTAATGGACACCGAAAGTCGAGGGTTGGAAATTAGAGAAACGACAAACTTAATGCACAAACACGGAAGTTCCGGGTCCTGGGGGCTCCTTTGGGTGTGTGGAATGCATTAAAACAAAGGCAGCGTGAAAATTTCATTAGAGCCCGGCGCAGAACTAGGCCAGAGTCATATGGCCATAAACACATGCTACACGCAAGGGTTCCCTCGTCCCGGGGTCGGTGGCGCATTTATACTCACTATAATTCATTAACGATTATGCACGACCCCCCGAGAGTGGCAAAAACCGAAACAGCAGCCATTGGCCTCGCACAATTTGTGTTAATTTCGTTTTCGGCGAGAAACCACATCCAAGTCCCAGGCTCGTGCCCTTCGTTTTTGCACTAATGTCTGGGGCAAGATTTATAGACATTTCCAGCGAGTCATTCATCGGTCATATGTATATGCAAGGCAGTTGACTGAACCTTTTAAATAATGCTCACAGAAATGGTCATGGTTGAAGGATATTCGGGAAAAAGGTCTTCAAGGAGCCCAAGTTAAAGCGTATAATATCGGGAATGTATTTTCCTGGCTAGTCATCTTACCGCAAGTTTAATAAATCATTGCCGAGAACTTACGGAAAATCAGCAGCTAAATTTCAACGAAAATTTGTAAGACTTGTTTCTTAACCGGATTCTGATATTAACTTTGTATTTTTTTTTACTGTCAACGTGAATCTTTTTTATTTATGTCAATCGCAGCGTGACCGTGCTCTGCTCAGCTATTAATCTTTATTTCTTTTTATCAAATCAATTTAGTATGTTAAAGCACGGTATCCACTTCTTAAATTGTATTATTTTGAAGTGTGACCGCATTTTCTATCGTTCTTCCGAATTTTTAAAGGCCCACTAATGTGGTCATACTTGAAACAACATACACGTTTTGTTGTTTTTTAATTTAAGTTTTTTCATTACTGGCTTCTCATTTGTGAACTGGCTCTAGAGATTTTGAGCAACTATGTACTATATACAAATATTAAATATTTAATATTGCGTTGTTTACCCAATTATCTGAATACTTTAATGGAAACAACCCTTTTCTTGGTTTCAAGTTTTGAAAAGAATCCATTTTATAAGCAGCTCACATAGTATGCCTACTTTCATTATAGAATCTATGGTTATTCGAAACTCCATTTAATCGAGAGAACATCATGCATTACTCATAAATTTAATAGACTGTACTTGCCTCAATGTCCCCCTGCCCCCTGGGATTCCCCAAAGTACTCGAAGTGTGCCTCCTATTATTATAATAAACTTGCCACCGCAACGAGACGAGAACAAGCAGACATGGGAAGTAGCAAGTAGCAAGTAGCAAGCAACCCCGCCGAGAATTCCAAATACCCGGCCTACGACGCACTTCTAAAATGTAAAATCAACATTACTTCCTTCCACACAATCAACGATGATTTCTTAATAAAAAGCTGTTCTCCGACTCAAAATGGGACGGGATTGGGTGTAGTGGGTGACGGGAAGGGTGGCCAGGGCAGGCTTACTTACCCCAAGCTGAGTGGAAGCAGGGCAACTTGTGCATAATACAATTTTTGACTGCGAGGGGTCGAAGTAGTAATGCTTCGTTGACTGGTGCCAATAGCGCGGACGGGGCCCTGGGTCGGCCTTGGGAGTGGGTGTGCCGGCAGCGGGTGCTCCGTATAGTCTGGCATTTTTTAATACCCAAGTGTCCCCCCGGTCGCAATAAGTGCGCTGCGCAACGCTGCACGCATACAAATGAGCCCGAGGTCCCCAAAAGAAAAGACCTGAGATAGGGTCTTAAAGGGGGTGCGATGGGCGAAATAAAATGCCGGGGCGGGGCGGGGAGCGGAGCTGTCTGAGGTGAACAGGAAGTGGGTGGTGTAACGAAAAATGAGCGGACACAAATCGGAAATACATAAATTATTAAACATCATACAATAAGTCGTCTCAGCGTTGACATTCCTGGGGTGGTTACCCTGCGCCGAAGCTCCTCTTTTCTTTTCATTTGCCGCCATTCCCTTTTCAAGGCTAATGAGAATTTTGTACTCTTTCAAAGGGTATTCCGAATCCGGTGGTAATGCAAAAATAATTTATTTTCTAGGCTGTTTTCAGAACGTTAATTTCTTAACGGAATGCTCTTAGAATTTTATATATTTTGTAAACTGTTAATGGTTTAAAATAACGACAGCTCTCTTAAAAAACTAAGTTTCACAATTCTTGAAAATACCCACACAGTGCACTAAAAGTACAAGAAAAATACTAAATTTTATTCGACGCTTAGGGCTTTTCAAGATTTTTCCTTATTCCTCGTCAAGTATGCCTTGACTTTATATACAGTATTCGAGCTCTCAAGGAATTCATTTGTGTTTCGATTGCTCAGCAATAAGGAGCTCTACGATTTATTT